>JAKKIK010002610.1:0-10503 GCA_024500135.1 Heterodera carotae
TATGCATATTACGCCTTCTCCCAGATGCCAATCTGTGATATTTTATGGCTTGATTTCGACCACCTTTCGGCCACGAAGTCAATCCATCGAAATTCGGGGCCCGACTCCGCCCCGGCATATTGGACATATTCGAGACCCCCCCCCCCCTTTTTTTCAATTTCCAAGCCAGTCCTGACATCCTCCAAATACCGTATAAACCAGAGGTCGCATTTGTCCTTGCTTGTAAGATTTGTCCTTATTTTGAGGGTTCAAATCTTACAAATTTTAAATTTCCTTATTTGTAAGACTTGTCCTTATTACAGCTCTTTGCCCTTATTTTTGTCTTATTTTGGTGAATTTCAGGAAAAATTCTGATTTTAGGCTATTTGAAGCGATTTTTTATGCAAAATCTTAACAAGACTCACTGAATATTCAAAAAAATTTTCCCGGCGGTACATAAAGCATCGCCGGGAAAATTCCTCTTAGCGATTAATGCTTTTTGGCCTTTTTGTGTCTTATTTTTGTGAGCCAAAGAAAATGATTTTTGGCTTCAAAAAACTTTCCAATGTTTGTTCGATATATTTGCTTATTTTTTCCTTAGGAATAACCAGGGCCTTGCGGCCCTTGGGGGAGGGGGGGGGGGACTTTACCGAAAGCGCATTGCGCTTTAAACACTAAGTCTAGGGGCGCTCCGCGCGCCAAAGCCCCCCCCCCCTTTTATCCCCCTACTTCCTCCCCTATCTTCCTCCTCTCTTCCCTCTTCTTTTACCTCTTCCTTTCTTCCTCCTTCCCGCTTCCTCCCCTCCTTTCCATCTTCCTTTCCCTCTCTCCCTTTCCCTCTTCCTTTCCCTCTTCCTTTCCTACTTCCTCCTCCTCTCTTCCTTTCCCTCTCCTTCCTCCTCTCCTCCTTTCCTTGTTCCTTTCCCTCTTCCTCATCCTCCCTTCCTTTCCCTCTTCCTCCACCTCCTTCTTCCTCCCTCTCCCTCTTCCTCCCCCTCCCTCTTCCTCCTCCTCACCTCCTTTCCCTCTCCTTCCTCCTCTCCTCCTTTCCTTCTTCCTTTCCCCCTTCCTTTTCCCTCTTCCTTTCCCTCTCTTTCTTTCCTTCTTCATTTCCCTCTTCCTTCTTCCTCCTCCTCTCTTCCTCCTCTCTCTTCATTTCTCCCACTTCTCTCACTCTCTTTCTTTCAATCTTCCCTTCCCTCTTTTCCCCTCTCTTCCTCCGTCCCCCTTCTTCCTTTTCTCTCCCTCTTCTCCCCCTATTTTTCCTCCCTCCCTTCGTCCTCCTCTTCGTCTCCCTTCCTCACCTCTTTCCTCTATCCATCATCGTTTCTCCCTCTCTCTCTACCTCATCACCTTCCCTCCCCATCTCCCTCCTCCTCTTTGCCTCTCTTCTCCCTCTTAATCTTTGTCTTCTCGTTTTTACCTCTCTCTCCCTTCTTCTCCCCCTCTCTCTCTCTCTACTGTCCTCTTCCTCCCCTCTCTCGTCCACTTCTGCCTCTATCCCTCCTCATCCCCCCCCCCCTCTATCTCTCCTCCCCACCCTTCTCCTCTGATTTTTATCTCTGCTCCTCCTCTCCTACTCTCCCTCCTACTCGCCTCCCTCTCTCCCCATCTCTCATCGCTCTCTCACCATCCGTGCTTTCCATCTCTCCCTCCTTCACTCCCTCTCATCACTCTCGCTACCTCCCCGCTTTCTCTCTCTCCCCCTCTCACACCCCTTTCTCACATGTTTTTCCCTCTTTAATCCCTCCTTCTTTCACCCTCCCTCCATGCTTTCCCTCTCTTCTCCACCCTCCCCTTCCTCTTGCTCCTCAACCTCTCTCTCCTTTGCCTCTCCCTCGTTTCCTCTCTCTCTTTCTCTCTCTCTCTCTCGTTCAACTCTAAATTCGGGTTTGGGGTTTGAAATTGAAATGGATGTCAAATTCGGTCCCTACACCTTTGAAACGATGGTCGGAAACGATCCTGGGACCAAAAATGACCCTGGGGTTGATCCGTGGGGGTCGAAAAAAATTGAAGGCCGAAACCCCCGAAAGTGGGTTATAAAGCCCGAAAGGTGGGGGCTGAAGCAAAGCAAACTCGAAAAAAAACTTAATTTTTGAAAAAAATAAATTAAAATCTTTAGCAAAGAGAGTTTGATCCATAGGATTAGAAGAAAAGTTATGACGCACAACCCACTACGCCATTGGACTGCCTAAAAGAATGATTTAATTCGTTCTTTTTCACTCCTCTCTCTTTCTGCTGAAAAGTCCAAAAAAATGCCGACCCAAAGTGCTTGTAATCCCTTTTTCGGGCACTTACGCCTAACTATTCGAAATGATCCATATATCATTTTGAAGGGGAGGCTTTGTAGATGGAAAGTAACTTTTTATTTTTCAAACTCCCTGCATTTTAAGCATAGTTAGAGTCGGTCAAAAAAAAGTTGCTCGCCAAAAAGTGCATTTTTTGGACCCTTTTTCGAACACAGTTCGAACACCGTTAGGTTTTTGGGGAAACCCTTTGGTAATTGGATAGGCCTTACCCCAACGAAGAAAAAAGCTCCCCCTATGCATGTCTTAAAAATCCCTGCATCTTGAGAAACTTGAAACTATGTCAGTTCGAGGCATAGAAATTTAATATATAGGGAACCTCGAGTTTTTAGGGTTTTGTGAATTCTCAAAAAAGAATTCAAATGTATTTTAGGATTAGTGCCAGTTGTTTTTTAAACCAAGATAAATAGCAGCGGCAGCTGTAAATGAATGAATGGGTGTGCTTTTTGATGCTAATAATAAAATGGCGAGAGGCCAATTGGCTAATTAATTATGTCTCGAGGAATATGACGAAACGCTAGTGTTCAATATTACAAAAGAGAAACGTTATTGTGTGTGTTAAGACTACACCCCGACACAGACTTTCTTGGGCAACATTTCCGATATTTTTGGGCACTATTATAACTCCGATGCCTGACATTTTTTGGTTCAATACCGACCTCCGCTAGCTCACTGAACCAATCCCCGATGCCCCCCGACTTTGAGGCCTAACCCGGACACCCCCCCCCCCTAAAAAAATAGTTCGGATGTTAGAGCTATGGTTAAAATGAGTAAAGCAATTTATTGACTGATGCGTTATATTTATAAGTTATTTTATCACCAAAATTCAAATTGTAGGAATTTTTTAAAGGCGTCAAAAAACAAACAGCAGCGATGGCTATTAGTGTTTTTTGAGAAGACCATGGGATAATAATGTTTGATCTTCTATGTACTTGTTAATATCCCGATTACAACAAACAAAAAAAAATTGCGATTTAACTATGCTCAAGCAGACTCCAACCGATGTACAACCGTAACGATTATTATCCGGCATGCCATTGCCAGGCCATCGTCCCACATAGCGCCCCTGCCTAAATATGCAGAAACGACTGACTCGGAAGCGAAACCGTGGCAGAGCCACTTTAAAGCGGGAAACGGCGTCTGCGAGCAAATCGCATGGTGGTACAATGCGCTTACACAATTATAAAATCCCTAAAAAGCCTTTGCTCATCAATTTTAAATGCATGCTTTTAACGCTTGCCACCTACTACTGGCTGGGGCTTAACAGGAAATAAGTTTACGAAAATAAAATTCAAGCAATCAATTCATTTAACAGTTCTTCAATTGTTGGTCGGTCGTTGGGATTAAATGATAACATTTTCTGTAAATAAACAAAAAACATTAATTAAAATTCATTACGTATTTAAAATTTATTTTTACCTAATTTTTTAACTTTATTTTAATTTATATTGCAAAAATATAATTAGAAAATATTGAAAATTATACTTTTTTAAATTAGAGTCCCCGGGACTTCAAATGGATTTATTAATCGGCATTGGCTCTATTTTCAAAGCTCTCAAATGAGAGGCTTTTCAGGAGGGAGGCTTTGTAGGAAATAATAATTTAGAATACAAATTTTGTTTACCTCAATTAGCACATAATAATTTGGAAAATATATTTGGACTGCCGATTTAACTTGTCCATTCAATCTCTCTTTATCGTCGTTATCTGCATCATTTTTTGCAGAATCAGTAAATTCATAATTTTGTACGAAAGCATTGCGCAAAATTTTCAAATTTGCCCTTTGATCATCAATTAATTGTCGTGACATTTTGTAAGTGCTGCCGCCACAAATTGCATCAATTTGTGGTGTGTGTGCCAAAATATCAAGCAACAAAATGCCAAGCGACCATATGTCCGTTTGAACAGTGACCTGCAGCAGAGCGTAATATGCAATGATAAGAAAGCAATTGTAGAAAAAAAAACGAAAAAGAATTTGAAAAATGAGAAAATTTTAGGATTTTAAAGTTATGATTTTATTGATAAAGCTTTTCGGGTCCACTTTTTTGTTAGGAGTCCGGAATTCCGGATTTTTTACGACTTTTTTGAGTCCGCAATACCGACGACTTATTCAATTTTCGTAAAAAGGGGGTTAAAAAAACATTTTTTCATTAAAATTTTTGGGTCCAGAATTGAGGTTCTTGATCCCGGGCATTGCCGTTTGTTTATATACCTCATTTTTACCACGATGATCTCCACAGAATTTGGCATGTTCAGGGCTCGCAAAACGTCGCGTTCTCGGCAAATTTGTACGTCCAACAACAGTTTTACATATAAATGACCTATAAAAAGTTTTTTTTACCAATACATTAATCTTATTTCATTGATCAGATAGTATTTTTAAACTGCACATTATTTGAGGAAGGGATTTATTTTTTCATTCCACCATAAAACGGGGACTTTATTATTAAGTCTTTTTAGATGGGGCTTTATTAGAGGGAGCCTTTATTAGAGAGAGCTTTATGAAACAATGCAAACTTTTCAACCCTCACAAGAGGTGAACTTCGAATGTCTTATTCGTAATCTGCCTAAATCACCCTAGAAGTGACCTTTTATTTAAAAGTTTCAAGGGAAGGGGGTCGCAAAACCCAAAAGTACCGGATTATTAAAGGGCGGCTTTAATAATGGGTGCTTTATTATAGGTGGAGGGGCGGCTCTAATATAGAGAATTAGTAATTAAATCAAAATAATAATATCTCCTGCCTTAGCTCTTTCCGTTTCTTTCTGCTGCTCATGTCAACAGATCCATTCTGTTGTATTGGTGCACTTGTCTGGAAATCGATCAGTGCCAACACATTTTCGCCATTTCTGTTTATGTAAAGCCAATTTTCAGATTTTAGAGCCAAATGGACGGCAACTAAAAAATAAAACAAATAATAACCAAACCTAAAAATTCATTTTAATTGGAAGTTTCGATTTTAATTATTTAAAAGAATTAAAAATTTGAATTTGCTCACATCGGTGTAAATCTTTCAATGCAATGACCATTTGTATCAGAATGGATTTTATATTGGCATTAATTGTTATTGCCAAATCATGTTCATCATGCCGTTGGCGCCACTCCGTTTTTAAGCGTTTTATGTACATATTCAGCGACTCAGAGCCCAATTCCAATACCATAACCAAGGAATTTGGCAAATAAAGGCTGAACGAACAAATTAATTTTAATCTTTTTAGTGAAAAGTGTTGTTAATTTTATATTGATGAAAATTTTTGGTTTACGATTAGTGTTCCAGGTCTGCGGAATTTGATCAATGTTGGTCACGATAAAAAACATTCGTGTTTCCCTCGAATAGAAGTGCGGGGCTTTTGTTATCCAATACCCTCCCTTGGGGGGAGGGCTTTAAGAAAAAAGGTAGGCTTCAGTTAGAAGGTATTTATTTTACATTTACTAAACCATAACTGAATTACCGATGCTTGTATTTTAATTTTTTAATGATAAGTATTCTAGACTTCAAAAAAGTTGCCATGATAGGATTTCATAAACTCACCTAATTTTTTAATTTAAAAATAAATTGAAATTAAAATACAAGTCTATCAATTTGACGACATATTTCGCGCCAATTCGTGTCGCCATCTTTAAAATGTCCACTTCATGTTTCATCATCGCTTTGGACTTGTAAAATTCGTTTTCCCTGAAGAACACTTCTTTGATGGCCACACTTTTTGGCAACCCAAAGCTTTCATTATGATTCGGAAATTCCATCACGCATCCACGGAAAATCTAAATTTAAAAGTTAGCTTCACATAGATAGGGGCTCAAAAAGATTAAAAAAAGTCAAATTTAGCTAGATGTAATAAAAATTTAGACCATGGTAAATTTTCATTCTCTAAGACAAAAAAAGACCACAAATTAAAACATATCAGTTTAGCTAATTTCAAAGTAAAGAAACTTTGGATAATTTTGACTTAAAATTTAACAATGTTTATTTTTTTGTAAGCCATCTTTAATTTGTCCTGATCAGGCCATGAAATATAAAGTTTTCGCTTGGAGAGATCCCTCTTCAATAAAGCCCCCTCCCTCCTTATTAATGTGGTTGGAAAAAAGAGTCTCGGGGCACTGCTTTCTCAACTGCCGTTTGCCACCTGACTGTCCTCCTCTATTGAAATGGGTCTCGTAAATGCTTTGATGAACAATTTGCCAGATTTATGCCTCCATTCTTGCTGCTTCCAACCTTGAACATCGCTTTCATTGCTTACATTTATTATCAAAATGAATTTTGCGCAATCATTTTGTTTTTCGAATTTGTCTAAAATTAATGGAATATTTTTTTAAAATTATTTTTTTGTATTACAAATTTTTTAAAACCTTGGATAGAGTTTATCGAAGCAATGATCATTCCAAGCACAATTTTATTTAAACAAAACAAATAATAATACAAAAACGAATTCATGAACCTTTTTTACTGTTTCTTTTAACACAAAAAAAAGAATTAAATGTTTTAAAATAAAAAAGATTATTATGTTTATGTAAATAACCTAAATGATAATCATTTGTGGGCAAAAGAAAATGTCAGAAAATCTCAAAAATCGATGCGAAATTTTTAGATGGGCAAAGGAAGGCAAAAACGTGGTTATAGAATTATTTAATTTATATCTAGACTTTATATAATTGATTTATAATATGATATTTTCAATAATAAATTCTTTGATGGAAAAAATAGTAAAATTCATGTGAATTTTTCCAGTCGCGCAATTCGGTCACGGTTTTGTTGAAAAGTTCCGGTCCCACCGAACCAAATTAAAGGTAGTGTACGGCAAATTGATTTTCGGTATTGGCGTTTCGGTATAATACCAAAACCAAAAAATACCCAAAAAAATCTGGGTCGGTATACCGAACGGTATATACCAAAAATACCGGGCCGGTATTTCGGTATATACTGCGGTATACTGATATTTTTAGAAATTGCGCTAACATTTTCATTGTCTCTTTTTATTCTTCAATACAAATTAAGTGTTTGGGATTTTACCCACAAATCAGGCATTTTATGCACATCAATTTATCAGTCGATAATCCCGGTTCGACTTTTCATTCCTGACAATTTTCGACATGCCATCCCGACAAGCCCCGGCGTGCCATGCTCGGTTGAATTTTCGATCCAACCCCTAAAGAATCAAAAAGACTGATACTTGCTATACAATTTATCATTAAGTTTAAAAAACACCTGGCATTAATCCTAAAATACAATTGAATTCTTTTTGAGAATTTGGACAAAACCCTAAAAACTCGGTATTATTTTTAAGGAAAAAATAAGCAAATATATCGAACAAACATTGTCAAAATTAAAATCACTTTAAGCTTAAATCTTATAGAAATATACGTATGCATTAAATTCTCATTTACGTAAGCATTTTTATTCAATAATAATATAATACATAAGATGCCTCAAATATGGGCATAAAATTGTAAATGACAAACATTACCATTTATTATTTTTATTATACATTCGTCAATACATTTTAGATTAATTCACAAAACGACTAAATTTTCGAATTTATATTATTATTATATAATCCAAAGTTTATATCCAAGGCAATGCTTTTGTCCAAATTCTGTGCAGTCAAATGTTTGATTGTGTTGTTTTTGTTTAGCAGCACTTATCAGCACGAAGTTCTTCTTCCATCAAAATCGGAATGTCACCAAATAGAAGGTCGAGGTAATTTAATTATAATCCATTTTAATGCAATTTTGTAGGCATTTAATGCAAATGTCAAATGTATTTTAAAAGGGATTAGTCAAGCCTATTGGAGGGGCGCTTCATTTGGATAGGGAGAGGGAGGGATTCTATACAGGATAAGAGCTTCAAATTTATTTGTGTCTTTGTTTTTAATTCTTCCCTCTAATAGTAGTTAGAGGGGACTTCAATTGGGGGTAAATTTTAATTAGAAGAAATCCTTGTTAATGTTATTGTAAAGTCGAGAAAACTGCTGGTCTCCCATAAAGAAAATATGGTAATGAGCATTCATTAGAACGCTATCTTCATAAATAGGTATACAATATCAAAAAAAGCATTCATTTTTTGTAACACTACGTCAAATTAGTGAGATTTAAAACTAGTTTTAAACTTTTGTTCCGAATTTGAAATTTTCAAATGCCCGACCCGAAACCCGAACTTTTTCTCAACCCGTTGCATCAGCTGATTTACAATATTAAAAGTCAATACGGATTTCATAACTAATTCATTTTATAGATGTGTTTAAAGTTGGACATCTGTTGTTGGATTTATTCCCAAAGTCAATCGATGGGCAAAATTATGGAAATGCCATTGATGGCAATGATGCAATTATAAAATGGTCCCAAAAAAATTTAGTTGATATTTTCTGTTGCCAAAAAGACGAACTGACAGATGAAAATTTTGGATTAAATCTTGTCCAAATTCAAAATAATCTCTGTCAACAATTGGAACATGGGAAAAGTATTGATGAGGAAGCATTGAAAAATGTTAAGAAATGGATGTCTGATAATAGTGATAAAATTAAATCAACTATTAAACAAAATATTCAACAAAAAATAGAAAACAATTCTTCATTAAATGAAAAAACCAAAAAGCAATTGGCACAACTCATAGGACATTTTACTGTTGGGATTGACATAATCTTTGCTGGTAATTTAAAATAATATTATTTTTAATTAAAATAAATAAAAAATAAACAAATTTAGATGATCAAAAAGATGCTTTTCCTTCACATGAACGACGTCAAAAGCGTATGAAGAACGATATCGAAAGAGGAAACCGAAGTAAGATTTGCGATAATTAATAAATAATCTGAGATCTTCGGGAGTCCCGGCCAAATTGCTGGTCTAGTTAATTAATAGTCATAAAAGAATCGGCAAAATAAATTTTTGAATCTTTTGCAGAATTCGGAAACCAATTTTTTAGGCTACATGTGCAAGATTAGATTATTTCCGGCTTACGGTATTAGTGCAGAATCAGGGATTCTATTTTCAAATGTTTGATCGGCTACAATGATAATTCATCCAATCATTATTAACCTTCTTAATTCAGATCAGCCACAAGCTCAAAGGGACCGTCGAATCTTTTGTTTTTTTATGTACTCGTTTGCAATTTGTTCATTCGTAAGTGCCATTACCAATGGCATTTCTTTCTTTGGCTTGCATCGCTCAGACAATTGGCAGCTTCCAATGTTCATTGTGTCGACAGTGGCTTTTCCGATCTTTATTGTCAATTTGGTGCGCGAATGTTTAGGTGCTCCTATTGAATAAGCGTTCCGATCAAACTAATCGACCAATGGCTTCCTTGTCAGTGTCTGTCTTATCTGTGACTTCATACCGTATTTTTCCTAATTGAAGACCCCCCCCCCCCCCCCAACTGAAGACCTCCATAGAGGGAGCTGATCCTCTGGTAAGTTATGATAAGCAAAAGTTATGCATTAAATTTTTTAAAGTAAGCTAGGAAGTCAAGATTTTTGTTTAAAATATTTTTTGATTCAGAATTTTTGTGTTCACAAGATTGCTTAGCTTTTGCTTGCTTTGTAGTAAATTGGATGAATGTCAAAAAATTATTCAATTCGACATTATCCCGCACATTATCCCGAATATTGTTCCCCATTATTCCATTTTACCCACTGATCGCTCCTTCCTGTCTTTTCTCGCTGTTGTTTCTCCGATCAATGTTTGCAGTGGAGAATAAAGACTTTAATCTGTCAGGATAATGCTCTCGAAAGCTTTTGATGAGAACAAAAAAGAGTTTTAGCTAAAATAAGACCAAAAATAAGAATTATTGGCTAAATGATTGCTAAATGCTTAAAAATTTGTAAAAACTTCAATTTTTCGATATCATAATTTGTTAGCGTATAAATAAGTTGGGAATAGAGTCAGAAGAGAATAAGCCCATCAAAAATCTGGGAGGGAGCGTCGAAGATTTATTCAATGCTCAAGCGATTGTAAGGGAAGGAAATGGCACAACAATTCGTAGATAGTGCCCAAGAATGTCGGAAAAGGTGCCCTAAAAAGTCAGTGTCCGGGTGGAGCCTTAACACACACAATAAGACGTGTTTATACGGTATTTGGAGGATGTCAGGACTGGGGATATGTCCAATATGCCGGGGCGGAGTCGGGCCCAGAATTTCGATGGATTGACTTCGTGGCCGAAAGGTGGTCGAAATCAAGCCATAAAATATCACAGATTGGCATCTGGGAGAAGGCGTAATATGCATA
>JAKKIK010002611.1:0-10498 GCA_024500135.1 Heterodera carotae
GGTGTCGTAAGCATATTGGCGGATTTATAAAACGCGACTGGCGGATTTATAAAACGCGACTGGGTGGCGGTTTTTATAAAACGCGCAAGCACCGGCGCGAGGAATAGGCTGGGAGACAGTCCGGACATTGTTAGAATAAGCCTGATCTGACAAAATGTCAAGCCCTAAAAATGGCATGCGCAGATCAGCAGTCGCCCGCCGCTGAACGTTTCAACCCTTAGTCCGGTCCCGATTTTCTACCGGGACTCCTGCAAACTTGTCCGGTTTCCCGGTTCACAGACTAACTTGTCCCGGTTTTTGTGAAAAATCTGGGTCCCGTTGAACTCTAGTTTGAACAGTTCAACAACCAATCACCGACAGGACAACAGTGACCAATCACCAAAAAAAAATCTGATTAAAACTTTATTGAATTTGAACAAAAAAAAACCGGCTGATCATTAAAAAAAAAGAATGAAAAATATCCCATGAATGGGGAGGGAATCCGGTACACAGTGTTGTGAGATAGAGAGGAAGGAATACGGTGGTGTCAATGATTTTTGTACAAAATAACGATGAGATGAACTATTTAGTAACAACATGTCGTCATTGAGATTAGTTCTTAATTGGCATTGTCCATCATCAACAATTGGAGTTCACCGATGCCATTCGTGGCGGCGTTGTCCGTGTAAAATCTTTAAATTAAAATGGGTTGAAAAAAATTTAATACTGTAAACATATGCCGGCGGTTAGAATGCCGTAATTGATTGGTTTGACCGCATAAAAAGCGGCTAATGTGCCGGGTTGGAAGTGTTGCCCATACAGTATAGGTCGGCAGGCATGAGTTCAATTCCACCCAGGACGACCTACGCTTTACCCATCGCGCTTTTTTTACCTTTCCGCTGTACACAATTCGTCGTCATTTTTAGCAAATGTCGAATTTCGCCTGCTGTGCTCATTCGTTTCGGGGGAGCGGCGCTGATTCGGTTCTGATGAACTGCTAGAAATACAAGAAATAAATGTTACAAAAAAATATTCCAATTTTTAAGATTTTTATTTTTAGTCTCGCCAAAATCGTGAAGAATGCACTGGTCGTTTTCAGAATTTTCCGTATTCCCGGGGTGTGACTCGGGATCAATCTCGGAGTCCAGTCTCGAGTCCTGCCCGCCGTTTTTGGCTTTACATAAGTGGTCTTTTTTTTTTTTTGTTTGCCTTTCACTTGACGATGCCGGCGGCGTTTGTAATTGGTAGGGAAAAGTGTGCGCGGTGGGGAACAAAACGCCGTCCTCGTCGCGCGCCAGCAATAACGGCACCGCCAATTTGCCGCCGTTGGCCGCGTACGCGGCAGCCGCCTCCGCCACCGTACAGCCGAGGTCCTTGCATACCGTATACAATGAAGGGACGGCACAGCTCAACCGCTCCGGTGTACTGTACCACAAAAAGTGAACAAATTGACAATGAAGTGCGCAAAATATATACATAATGATTGGGAGAATAAATCAGTAAAAGAATTTACACTTGCTATCAGACCCTTCGGAGACGAGAATATCGGGGAACGGGGGTTCGGGGATTTTGATGGTTGGGTGAGGGAGGGGGGAGGAGGGCATCGGAGTCTCGAAGGATTTGAATCAAATTAATCCCCCCCCCCCCCTCCCAACAGGGGACTGTCTTTAGGCACCGGGTTTAATTCGGCTACTGTACTCCATGCCAATTGAGTCCTGGATAATTTACCAGAAAATAGTCTCCGCAGGCGTTGCACCGAACCAAACGCGAAGTGCTGACGTGAAATTGGAGCCGTTCAGTTCAATGGTGGCGGAGCCTTTAAAATTTTTATTTTTTTTTTTTTGCTCAATTTTTGTCTTACTTTTCTAAATAGTAGATTAAATTTATTTCATTTTTACAAAATTCTATGGAGTTGATTGGGGAAGGGTTTTTGCTCATTTTTCAGTTTTTAAGAATCTCTTAAATTTTCATTTATTTAAAATTGGCTAATAATACCAGGGTTGTATAAAAAAATTTCGCACCGATCGGAGATTTTGTCAAAAATCTTTTCCATTAAAATTACAACCCCTAACCCCATTAAAATTTCATCAAATTTTCGCCATTATCGGTCCGCTCACCCGCCGCCGTCGCTGTTCTGCAACTGTCCACCTGCTGCTGCACCAACAACTTCTGGCAACTGGCATCCAGCATGTTCAGTGAGCACAATTGTGGCACCGGTGTGATCGGATTTCGTGACAGAGACCCATTGGAGGCGGCAAAAGGCTTAATTTAAATAAAAAATAATAAATATTAAATAAATTGAATAAAGGCAATTAAAAACTAACTTCGGCCCAACGAAATTCAGCTTTATCTGTCGAAATGATTGTCCATGCTGCTCCATCGCTAATTTGATGCCGATGGGCATCAATTTGAAGTGCCTAGAGGGATCAGGGGCAATTTGAAGGTTAAATTGTGAGGATACCGTATTTTCTCTAATTGCCGCCCCGGGCGGCTATTTTTCAATACCCCCTCGAGGGGGGCGGCAATTGGAGGGGGGGGGGCGGCAAATAGAGGGGGGGGCGGCTATATTTAGATTGAGTAAATTCTTAATTTCCACATTTTTCCCTATGATTTAAGAAAATAAATTCATAATTTTTATCTTAAACAAATCATTTTCTTTAAAATTTGGTAATATATTTATTATAATCGCAAAATTATTTTTAATTTTGGCTGATATTCGGCCCACATGGACCATATATTATAAAATTTCACACCCAAGGTTAAATTTTTTATCATAACGCGCCTCCAAAAGTCAATTTTAGCCCTGTATTCTGGAACTTGTACAGTCTGAATGTACAATTGGTCCGAAAGACGAATAGACAAAAAAGCTTTTGGATCTCTATCGGATTTACAGATAATCAATGGATTCTATACTCAATTTTTATTTTTTTGCCAAATTCTTAACAGTTCCAGAAATATTTGTTTTATCAAAAATCCTTTTTTTATAATTCTTTTTATTATTTGCATCTTGACTTTGTTGTTAAGATTTGCAATCCATAGCAAAATAAACTTTAGTTGGCCCGGTGTACTTTAATTAAACTAGATACCGTATTTTCTCTAATAGAAGCCCCCCTCCATTTGAAGCCCCCTACCAATAGAAGCCCCGCCTCGGAGGAGGATTGAAAAATAAAAGCCCCGGGGCTTCAATTAGAGAAAATACGGTAGATAGGTTCGGTCCGTTACTGTTCATCAAACTTACTCTTTTTAATTTATTTTTTCCTAAAAACTTTCACAAAATTTTCAAAAAATTTCTCCCCTTGAGAGGGGGGGGGGCGGCAATTGGGAGGGGGGCGGCAAATAGAGGGGGGCTGGCTATTTTCCGATACCCCTCGAGGGGGGGGGGCGGCAATTAGAGGGGGGGGGCGGCAAATAGAGGGGGGCGGCAATTAGAGAAAATACGGTAGTTGGAAAAAAGAGAAGAAAACTTTGGGAATAGTAATTAGGGTTGTTGGAATTTTGGAATTGCCGAAATCCACGATCGGATCAAAATCAGAGAGTCTAAAACCGAACCAGCCTAGCTTGAAATCGAACAAACCCTGTATCGAGCTTCAATGGACTGTTTAAACTAATTTTTTGGAAGTCTAAACCGATCAGATAAAAATGTGATAAAACCAGCCGGAGCCTGAATTAAAATAAAGCCGATCAATATTTTTTCGGGCGAAAAAATTTCTGTCAGAGATTTTACGCACGGTGATACAGTACTGTTACCGTATTTCCTCTATTTGAAAGGCCGGGTCTTCTATTTTTCAATCCTCGTCTAAGGGGGCCTTCAAATGGAAGGGAACCTTCAAATAGAAGAAATACGGTATGTAAGAAAATTCTGTGCCTGGTATTGGATGATTTTTTCCTGGCTCAAGCACAGGTAGAACAATTCCATGCCATTGCTCCTCGACCTGTCGACCATTTGAAAGGCGCATTTATGCAGCTGACTGACCGGCTCACCCTGCAGCGAAAAAAAAAAAATTAAAAAAAAATTCGACCAATTTTTCAACCACCTGCCCTGCCGGGTCCAACAACACGTTCTGTTTGTCAACCTTTCGAATTCGCTAAAAATTAATAAATATTCACTTATTATCATTATGGCATTAAAAATGCCATTTTCATTTTAACAGACCATCAACGGAAGTCGCATTTCAGTTAGACTGTCCACAAGTTGAATGACGGATCCATAAGTGACCGAATGATGCGGTTGTTGTTGACCATTAAAAACGCATGGTTCGACTGAATTTTTTTCGCCATATTTCAGAAATTGTTTCAACAATTTCTAGAGCCCCTCGCCTCCCTCCCTATTTTCCCGAAATCCGACCCTCTAAATTAGGGGGTTACAAACTCGGAGCCAAATCGAACAAAAATGTCACAGTCGGATGCATTAGAGAGTCGGGTAGAAACCATGCCACCCTAATTTGTAAGACAGTTTTTCTGACGTTTTTTAAATTATTGTTACTTTTCCTCTTTTACTACCCCCCCCCCCTCCCCCCTATCCCCCAGTGTGATACTGACCAACATTGATGTGGAAGGCATCCCATTTGGTTGAGCTGGCCACAAAAATGGGAGTCTTTTGATTGCTTCCGTCAACGACGGCCGCATCGACATGGAGATAGCGGGTGGACACTGTCTGGGAGCGCAAACGGTTAAACAGCGCAATCTGAGAAATAATTTCATTGTCGTATAAGCTAAGTACTCTGTTGCACTAAAAGCAGAAGATCGACTAAAATGGACAAAATGCCGACTTTGCAGGAATAGGACAAAATACCGACTTTGCCAGAGTAGGACAAATGTCGACTGAAGGATTAGGTGCCGGCTCGGCGAAAATAGGACAAAATGCCGGCTAATGAGGTTAACATTTGCCAACTCGATGAAACTGGGACAAATTGCCGGCTCGACAAAAATAGGACAAAATGCCGACTAATGGGGTTACATTTGCCAACCCGATGAAAATAGGACAAAGTGCCGACTAATGGGGTTACATTTGCCAACCCGATGAAAATAGGACAAAATGCCGACTTATGGTGTCGGATAAAGGCATTCGATCATGCGGGATGCAAATGCCAACCCGATGAAATGTGATAAAGTGCCGACATGTCCTTATATGTAATTATTTGTTTTTATTTGCCTTGCTTTTGTTGCCGACACATAAATATTTGCAATCGGAGCTTTTCATGGATTGTTTCTTCTTGGAAGGCTTTGAAATGACCTAAAAATTGTTTACACAAAATTTCAATTTTTTTTAAAATTTGTTTGCTACCTTAATTCGTTGTGAAGGGAAAATTCCCAACTCCAAGGCGCCTCCGGCATAGCCAAAATGTGCCTTAACAAATTAGGGATAAAAAATAATAATTTTTCTTAAATTTTAATTTTTTTCATACATGAAGATGAAAGTATTTGCGTTTGTCCGAATCACTGATGAACAGTGCTTTGGCCGCCGAATAGTCCTTAACAATATTCGTTATTTACGACCGGACGGGACCGGGATTCAAGAATTCTCCAACCGATCGAATTCGGGAGATTTCCGACATCCGATCCTCTTTCATTTATATCTTGAGCAAAAGAGACCGATGCCCCGGAATCTGTTTTCTGTGGATTTTTTTGGAACCACACTGGATTGAGAGAGCTGCTATTCCTGATCCCACAGAATTTTAATGACTTCAAAAGAATTTTCTCCAAAATTTTTAAAGTTGAATATTCTTGGATTAAATAATGCTTAAATTTTATTTGTTAATTTTTTAAGCCTTTGCCTTTCCGTTCGAAAAGTCCAATAAGTGATGAATGGGAGCGGTGTGCTGCTGCTGTTGTTGCTGCTTTTGTTGTTGGTATTGTTTGTCCTCCGCCCCTTCAGCGCCCACAACAATGGAGGCGCTCAACCCGCTGAACAGCTCGCGACCCTCGGCGCTGCCAAACAATGCCGCCGGCTCACCGCCACAGGCATTGGGCGGCGAGCTATAATTAATTGATGAGAGTGGGGGGTCAAACAATGAATTTGATCCAAAACATAAAAGCAATGAATTTGATCAAAAACATAAGCAATGATTTGATCATAAACCAATGAATTTGATCAAAAAAGATAAAAGCAATGAATTTGATCGAAAAAACATTGTTTTCTAATTTTTTTTCCGCACCTTTTGAAGCCCCCGGCGCTTTGTTGGTGGTTGACATGATGGTGGTGATGGTGCCGATATAGCTGATCAAGCAGTTTGCGCCGAATCTGCCAGCCTTCGCCCAGCAAATAAACGCAGGGCGGTGGACAGAAAAACCTTTGAAATTTTTAATTTTTTTTTTTGGACAGAAAATCTTGAAATATATTTTTTTTTAATTTCATCCTCTCCAATTATTTCCTAATAATTTTTCCCAGAATATTTTCCCCATTCAAAATTATTGACTGCTGCTTTCACATATGTACACAGTGTGTGTGTGTGTGCCTTTTGGCATTGGCACTCTCCAAATCCCCCCCCCCCCCGGCGACATCCATTTTGGTTTGTGCTCTCTCTCTAATGAATTGGTTGAGTAATTGGCGGGGTGATGAGCAAAGTTGGCACCACATTTCTGTGCCCAATTAATGCAAATCCTTGTAAAATTTTGCGGCGACTGGCGGCTTGCTAATGGATGGGATTACAGTAACCATTAAAATTCTGCAATTATCTAATTATCATTAATTTCTAATTTGTTCGTGTTTATGCCCAACTAATAACCCCCACAGCCTTTTTGGGGGGGCATCTTTTCCGACCCTGGTTAAGTGAGTCCACCCACCCACCACTACTCCACATACTTTACATTGTCTTCTTAGCCATTTATCTCAAGGACTTGTTTTGTCCCAGGGCAATCAATGACCTCTTATGCAATTGGCCGGGCCCCTCGGGGTGCGCTGATATCGCATTTCCGCGATATTCGGTTGACCCCGCCGGAGGGGGCGCTTCATCCAACAACGACAATTGCCACATTCGCATATTTAAGACGGGGGAGAGGGGGGGGGATTGATTGTAGTACACAATGTTTGCCAACCCCCCAACCAGCCATATTTTTGAGGATAATCTCCCCCCATTAGGAAGACTGAATCCACCAAAGCCCGTCCCCCCTCCCCCCAGGGCACTTGGCCACAGACAATGTCCCCCCAAGGAATGAACAGCAGCTGAAATGGACACACAATTATACAACTAAAATAATGGTAAAAAAATGGAATTTGCGGCAAATTAGCAGCAAGCAGTAAGGGCCAAATTTGATTGAAAAATTCCCAAAATTTCGCGCGCAAATTTTTGAGTACCGCGCCGTCGTTTACCGTTTTTCGGTGCCATAACTCTTCTGTGCCACCTTCGCATGGTAAATCCACAGCACACAATCGTAACGCGATGGGTTGGCCAAATACTCGCGCACAATTGCCGTATTCAACGGCTGGGCCGGTGCAAGTTGGGCAAGCAGGGGGCAAAATTGGCGCATTTGTGCCGATGCCATAACGTTTGGCTGAACAAATTTTATTTATTATAATATACCCAGTAAAATATTTATTCAAATATGCGTTGTTAAAATGCCTTTGAAACACTTTCTACCGTATCCATTGCAAAATGCTGCCACTCAATTGGTACAGTAAGATCGGACAAACCAATTAATTGACAATGTCAATTATTGAGTCAATTAATGGTCAATTAGTTGGGTTCAGAAAATACATGAAGTCAATAAATTTCAATATCAGTAAATTAGTCAATTAATTGATAATTTATTGGTTAGTCCGGTCTCTATTACAAGTCCCTCATCTCCTCATCCCAAGTGGAAACTACCGTATGCTCTGCTGTCCCGTTGCTGTGAATTGGAGATACGGTAGCGGTTGGCAGATGTGCCTTGACCGTTGATGCGCTTGATGGACAGCGCGAGGTTGACGGCACAGTCAAATGACCATTGGACGAAGAGTTGGACACTAAAAATATTGTTTTTTACATGTTCAACTTTTCAACAATATTATGGTATTTGTTTTGAATTTTCAAATTTTTTTTTGTTTTGACACTTTTTGGCCTTCCGCCCGCCCCTCTTTTTTGGCCTCCTCCTCGTCCGCTCTTTGTTGCCCGACTGTTGGCGATGCCACCGGCACTTTCTGCCGCCGTATCAACAGCCATTGCGGACGCCGAATGCTGCTGCTGCTCCCACTCGTGCTGATGACCCACAAAACCAGCGCTGAATTCGTGCCGCGGATGGCAATTGTTGGTTGGGTATACAAATGTTGGCGTGGCGTTGTGTTGCGTGTAAAGTTCAAAATTGCCGCCACTGCCGATACTACCGTATGCCGTCGAATGATGTGGCGCTGCTGCTGCATGATGACCATATTCAGCAGCAGCCGCTGGGTAAGGTGCCATTGATGTGCATGGCGGTGGCACCGCTGGTGGCGGCGGGTAATGGCCAAGTGCAATGTTCAGTTGGTGCTGATACGCGTAGAAATCGTTGTTG
Source organism: Heterodera carotae (assembly GCA_024500135.1). NCBI lineage: Eukaryota > Metazoa > Nematoda > Chromadorea > Rhabditida > Heteroderidae > Heterodera > Heterodera carotae. Next base: position 8,446 of record JAKKIK010002611.1, read on the forward strand.
ATGATGTTATTGTTGTTGCTGTCCGATGCGCCACCACCAAAACTCGCTGCTGAACAGTCGCTTGTCACTGCTGTTGGTGGTGGCATCAACGAATTCCCAAATTGTCCACTGCCGGCAGCCAGCGCAACCGCAAGCGAATCGTACAGAGAGCCAAACAATTGCTGTTGCTGATCATGATGATGGTGCTGGTGGTGGTGCTGTTGCTGGTCAGGTACAGCTTGACCCTGCGGGGTTGGGTATGCCATTGGGGGCGGTGGTGGTGGTGGCATAAAAGTGCCGTAGTCAAACGGTGGCATCATCATTGTCGGAAATGATTGCGCTGCAGTCGAAAAGTGCATGAACTGTTGCTGTTCCATATCGGCGACAGCCGCCAACCATGGTTGAAAATTGTTGACAAACTCATGCGGCTGGACATCATCATGACAAGCGGGTACGGTAGATGGATGTTGACGGGATACGGTAGTGCTAGGATGTTCAGTGTGCCGACAATGGACTGGTTGTCCATCATGCTGAGGTGGAAGAGCCTCCTGTGGGCCTCGGGGCTGCTGGCACATCGATGTACTGCTCGAGCATGACGGCACCACGACGGCTCCATTATCTACCGCCGCTGGCACCGCTGTTTTATGATCATCTTCATTTGGTGACGACGACTCTTCTACAACAGTGGATGCAGCAGCACAAAACAAGCCAGCAACAGTAGACGAATGGTGGTGGTTCGTCGTTACAGTATGATGCCCAACCATACCGTATTCGGCTGGCATTTCCTTTGGTTACTGTAATTATTTTTTGGGACTTTTCCATGCTGCTGCTTTCTCTATTGCCGCACAACATTTGTCCAACGATAACACCAAATTTGTTCATATTTTCAGTGTGTGTGAAATTGTCCCTCCAATATGCCAATGCCATGGGGGTTGTCGTTGTTGTTCGTCATTTTTTTTTTGTTTGGATGGGAATCTCTCACACCCAACAGGGAGAGGGACCCGTCAACAAATTTCATAGCCAGAAGAGAGGGGGGCCCCAAAATGGTGGACTGCAGACCAAATTAGAGCCTGGGACTGTGTTCTCGTCGATGGGATGGGAATCGGCTCCCACCGCCAGCAGCTGGGTGAAGGTGGTCGACTCTGGATGGATTTTGTCGAGGTGGCTGTGGGATCTTCACACGAGCGGATGGAGGGGGGGGGGGGGGGATGGATCCCGGAAAGAAAATCCCACGGGCGGCAAAAGCAGGCGGCTCTCAGTCTCAAAAAGGCACGAAACAAAAAAAAATGTATATAGATCGCCAATGATCGGACTTTTTTATTTGCTAAATTTTGGGGGGAGAAAGGGAGGGTGGGGGACATTTTTTGAGTGAAAATGCACCCGGAGGAAAACTGTCGGCATGAGGCAAAATGGGGCAAAAATGTATGTGCCAATATGGCCATCCATTTGGCTGTGCTGTGTGCTGTTTGCTCTGCTGGGGGCAACCCAACCAACCCTTGGGGGCCCAATGAAGCCATCTCATTCATTCATTCATTGTCGAGACACTCTCGACTCTTTTGTGTCTGCCCACTCTCTGCTCTCCCCACACTATTTCTTTGTTGGATGGCACACAGATTACGGTACTCTCCCCAGCAGCCGCTTCCTTTTAGTGTGGCGCCTGAGGGGCCGTTCCTCTTAGAGCAAGCGATTCGTGGGAAAATCGGGCACTTTTCATGACAACGCTTTTGCCTCTGATTCATCAGCGTCAGAGCTATGCGTGTGTGTGGGTGTGTATTGAATGCCCAATCAAAGCAAAATTCCAACGACATTTTTAAATTTCACTAAAATGAGCATTTTCTCACACCTCAACACATTTTTCAATGTCAAAACTTCCCTTTTCGTGTGAAAAAATTGGCATAATTAAATTAATTTTTTTTTATCCATCCAAATCATTATGCCAAGAATTGGCGCAATATTTGACTTTTCCGATTGACGATATGCAAACTAGTGACCGGCGGGATCGGGATCCCGGCCGGGATTTTCCCGGGATCCCGATCCCGGATCCCGGGTTTTTTGATTGACCGGGATTTAAACC
>JAKKIK010002612.1:0-10494 GCA_024500135.1 Heterodera carotae
CCCCCCCCCCCCCCTTTTCCCCCCTTCTCCCCCTTTTTCCCCCCCCCCATCCACCCCCCTTCCCCTTTTTCCCCCCTCTTTCCCCCCCCCCCCCCCTCTTTCCCCTATTCCCCCGCTTTTTACCCCCCCCCCCCGCCACTTTTTTGTCTTTTTGACACCGCCGATTCTTTTTGCTCATTTCAAAATGGGTAATTACGTGAGTGAGTTGACACATATTTGAAGGGTGCATTTAAATTGACAAAGTGTTGTTTAAACAAAAACACTATAAAATTGCCTCTCTTTTGTCGGACGGAGTCAATCCAAAAGATTTCGCGCTTCGTGCCGACAAAAGAAGACAATTTATGGGGCAATTGCAATTTGCCGCAAATTTCCTCCTTTAAACCTTTTCTACTTTCCCTTGGGTTATTAGGCTTATTTAAATTTTTAACCATAAACTCAAAAACATTTAAATGTGCCACAATTTGCCGCTCTTTGCCTTTGGCTTTACCTTTGCCTTTGGCTTTACCTTTGCCTTTGGCTTTACCTTTGCCTTTGGCTTTACCTTTACCTTTACCTTTACCTTTACCTTTACCTTTACCTTTACCTTTACCTTTACCTTTACCTTTGCCTTTGCCTTTGGCTTTACCTTTGCCTTTGGCTTTACCTTTGCCTTTGGCTTTACCTTTGCCTTTGGCTTTACCTTTGCCTTTGGCTTTGCCTTTGGCTTTACCTTTGGCTTTACCTTTGCCTTTGGCAGGTGTCCACTTGGTTTGCCAATGCCCGTCGTCGGCTGAAGAAGGAAAACAAAATGACGTGGTCACCGCGTAACCGACCAAATGACGAGGACGATTTTTTGGAGATGGACGAAGGGGGCGAGACGACAAAAGCACACAGCGCGACGGCCGTAGGGGCAGAGGGAGCGTCGAGCCCGGAGATGGACTTAGACGAAGAGGAGACGGAAGGAGAAGGGCAGAGGGAGAAGCCGCGGCACATCCTCAACATGGACAAGGAGCAGCAGCAACAGAGAAGACGCATCTGGTCAATTGCGGACACTTTGGCACGGGACGAAGGGCACAACGAAAAGCGACGGCCCCCCGGGGAAAGGCCACTGAATGGACAGTCACAGGGGGACCAGAACGGCAACAATCCCAGTTGTGAGGCAGAGTGCGTGAGAGAAAGGGGCACCGAGAAGGACAAGGTTGGCGAGGGATGCCGAAGGTCGGCCAGGGCAGACAGTGAACTTCACCCATTTGGAAGGAGTTCAAGGCGGATCAGCATCAGATCGACTGGCAACAACGGCTCAACGGCGAACAATGCCTTTCGAACTCGCCGCACCAGCAGCAGCGGCCAACGCAGTCTCCTCCCAATGGACTGCCTGTCCATTGTGCCGTCAACGCCTTGTCGTCCCGGTCGCCCCATTCAATGCCTTCGGGCCCCCATTCGGCCCCTTCTCCGCTCGACTTTCTAATCGGCGGTTCCCCGCCAATGCCGTCGTCCCATCAAATGATGCTACCCTTTGCCCCAGATCGTATGTTTTTTCATCATCAATCATAATTAATAAAACAAAATTTGCATCTTTTTCCGCAGATTTGTCCAATTCCCGCCACAATTTGTTGTTCGCCTTTCAACACCAAAATCAGCTGAATCACCAGCGAACTCTGATGACAGCTGCTAATCACCCAATGATGGCTGCAATGTTTTTGGCACAACAATTCGCCGCTGTCCATCAGCAGCAGCAAAATGGCAGCGGCGGCGGAACGGCGGGCAACGCAAAGCAAATGGACGGAGCAGTATCAGCACTGAAAGCAGCAGAACAACATCATCAACAACAGAGGGAGCAAGACGGCAGTCTCATTGAACAACGCCAACAGCAAAGAAACAACGGTAGGGTCGCGACGGGGGGGGGGGCTTAATTAGAGGTGAATGATTGTAGGAGGCTTAAAAGGAGATGATCGATTTTGTTGGTTGGAGATGAATTGTTGATCGGAGTGACTGACAATGTTAATTAGAGTGATCAACAGTGTTAAATGGTGGTTGATCGACAATTAACAGACAGACCATTCATTTCCATATCCGCTGATCTCCTTCCCGCTCTGATAATCAATCCATATAATTTAACAATCATTTTCCTCACCCTCCCCACCTCCATTCTCGTGCATTTTTGTCATTCTTCCACTTTCCGATCATCCCAATCTTTTGCGTGTGCAATTCTTTTCGTCCCCCCCCCGCCCCTCCCTTTGCCACTGCGTTAATTCGATTATCCCATCGCCTCGTGTTAGCGTTGATCAAAGATGGTCGCCGACAGCGTACATCTTTTGATCGTCGGATGCTAAAAGCGTTTAATTGGAAGAGCAAAGGAAATTGAAGGGGGAGAAGGGGGGGGGGGGGGGGGATCGGTTTGGCATGCTGCTAAATTACGCGCCAAATGGATTAATCCGATTCAAAAGATTAGTGCGGAGGGATTTGTTGGCGGCAGAAAGGGAATTTGGTGCAAAATATGAGAATTCTAAAAGGAATTAGTCATTTTAGGAGATTTACCAACAGCAGGGACCATTGTTAGTAAAAGAAGATGGTAGTCCATTTTACAAAACATTTAAAAAATTCTCTGCCAAATAAAAATTAAATCTTTTAATTTATTACCAATTCTTTTAAAAATGAAAAAAGCAAAGCAAATCCATTATTTTTAGCATTGGTTCAATTCCGTCCCGCTGTTACGCTTTTCTTGCGTATTTTGCAATGTTTTGTCCCGGAGCATCCTTTTACAGTACATTAAATTTATGCTAATACAAAAAACTAATAGACAATGAAAATTATTTATATTTTTTTGTTCGAACTTTTTCATTTCTTTGTTCGGCTTGCCCTTCCTCCGTACTTTTTTGTTCGCCTCACAAATTAGCCCTTACTCCTTAAAACTTTTCATATCGGCCCCGATTTTTTTTGTCGATGTCTTTTATCCTCCAATACTATATGTACGTTGTGCAGTTCTATGCCTTCCCACACAATAGCCCGTGCATTCGATCACCACAGTGACTGTGGTCGTCGGTGATAGTGATCCGATCGACGGATGAGTGATTAGGTGGGGCGGGTGTCTCCGCTGTTCTATCGAGTGATTAGGCGAGTGTCTCTGCTGATCATTCGGTGATTAGGCGTGTCTCCGCTGATCATTTTAGAGTGATTAGGCGAGTGTCTCCGCTGATCAGTCGACGTCCGTCCCATCAGTCAGTCCATTCTGTGAGTGGATGGTTCAATCCATCGTTTTAGTACGTACATATTTTGTGTAAAGCGTTTACGAGGAACACACAAACGGCGGACGACAAATGCAGGTGCTGCTTCTGCGGGCAATGAATGATTTGATGATGATGATGATGAATAATGTTGCTGTTATGATCGGCTCAAATCGCCGACGGACGACGACCCGCGACCATCCCAATGCTAATTAATCTAAGCATTTATCCGAGTCGTCGTCGCTTCATTCCGTCTCTTTACTTATCAAAGCATTCATCCTACTCCATTTATTTGATCAGTCCCTCCCAAAACAAAAAATAGCAAAAAAAAGCGCAAGCAAAAATGGATTAATTAATTTAAAGAAATGTTTAAAACGTAAAAGGAGTGAACTAATTACGTAACATATTCAATGTATGCTTCTGTATTTTTGTGTGACAGCAATGATGTCTCCAATCGACACTTTTTGTCGCTTTTTTATCGTTTTTCAATGCTTAATCCATCCGTCGATGTTTCATTTAGCCCATTCAATGCTTAATCCATCCGTCGATATTCCAATTTATCCGTCCCCGCCCCCTTTAGCAGCTTTGCTTCCACTTCCGTCGCAGCCTCCGTTTGTCCATCTTCAGGGCAAAAAACGAGCTGCTGCCACGCTAATGCCAACAGATTCCGTGGAGAACGGCATTCCGCTGACGAAAAGAGAATGCCGAGCTGAGTCTTAAAAGATAGAGCTGAATTGGCGCACTGAATGGTATTCATTCAATTCATTCTTTGCGATGGCTACCAAATGCATTCATTCCTTTTCCAATATGTTCACAGTCAATTAATTCTTTGTCATCTTTTCTCTCTCATTCCTCACAAAATATTTTTTGTTTTTTTTTAAGTTCATTTGCATATTTCATTTTTCTATATAAAAAAATAAAGGAATCGAATTCTTAACAAAGTTTTTGCTTTTGTACGGAGGCATTTCAATTTTGACTTCAACCCAATGTAACTTTTGACTTTGGAGGGACAACTCATCGACTCAACAATCCACAAGAAATTCGGTAGAGTTTTGTGGGCTATCCAACGGACCTGCTCACTTTTTTCAAATAAATTTTCCCAGGCCTTCCCGGAATTTTCCCCGAATAAGCGACGCGACAACCAATTGACATGCTTGTTCAATGACTTTTTTCCATCCAATGTACAATGTAATTATCGTCCCAACAAAAGCGAACGATTTGTGTGCATACTCTTCTTTACATTGTAAATTTTAAGTATCATTTTGATTGATTGCGCCTGCTGATGAGAAGAAAGCGAATAAAAATGATGAAGCTGATATGAGCGAACATGTGAACAAAAAAGGATGGCATCAAACTGATTGATTAATTAGTGATAAATTAAGTGGCATGGTAAGTGAACGAATGAATGAATGAACAGCAGCGGAAAAGGCAAAGTCGAAATGAAATCAAGGCAAAATGACTGTGATTGGAATGGAATTTAAGTGAAATACTTGGTTGGTAGAGAGAGAATGAATGGTACCGGTGCATTTGTTGATTCATGGGTATACACAGCAAGCAGGCAAAAAGCGATGAGAAGGCGATCAAATCATTATTCCCATGGGAAGGCGATCAATCATACCACCCACGCCAACCCATTCAATTCTTCCGTATCTTGCGCACTTTGTCCGCTTGTTTCGTCTCCGTCTTCACGGCCAAATGTCGAGGCAGTTCCATCTGACTGATCGCTCTCCTCTCCACCAATTGGGGCGTTTGCAGACGGGAGGAACAGTCGGCACCATCGAAATGTTCATTTTGCCGTTGGCCTTGGCCGGTGGTTGGACGCGGAATGGGACCAGCACCACAGTATGTGTTACTGATACGCCTTGAAAAGTGTTTTTGTGTCCTATTTTTTCGTTATCAAATCGTCGTTTGCTGACCCGACACCCATCGCGGCATTGTTCGGCGTCCCTTTGGGCGGAGTCCGTGCCGAGTTGTCCGGCTTTTGATGGCATTTTGGGGCCGTTTGCTTCTGCCTCAGCGTTTCCAACTCTTCCTTCATCCGGGCGAATTCGTCCGCGCGTTGCTTCAATTCGCCCTCCAACCGCCGCAGACTTTCCTCCTTTCCCGCACATTTCGCCCCGAACTGCTCTTCCTTGCGCCTGCACTCCGTCAGAAACTCCTTCTTCTCTGCTTGCAATTCCTCTTGTTTTTGCCGAAGGCATTCCAATCTTTCGGGCGTTTCCCCCGAAGGCCCGCGGCGAGAACGTAAACTGACCAATTGCAAGTCTTTGCTAAAGGCGAAAGGAATTTAGTGTTTTGCACGCAGGCCCATAACGAGGAAAAAAAGAGCATATACAATAAACAGGCTAAAGACCCTCACCCGTAAAAGGAAGGGTTATTCTTATACAAATCAGTTAAAATGCTAAAAATTTGCTATTAATTATTAGGGATACTTATTACATGGATATATAAAACCGTTAAATATGACAAAATCGCAAAATATTTTGGAAAAAGTGATGTAAAAAAAATAAACAAAGTAATCTTTTTGGATTGCATATATTGAGTCCAATCGAGTTTTATGAATCCAATGAGTCAATATTCATAAGGCCTAACTTTTTTTTTATTTGTCTGTCAATTGTAACAAACTTTGTACCTTTCGAAAGCACTAAGTCAGTTGAAGCTATTAGTAAGCAAACGCTAAGCTATTGAACTACTCGCAACAAAGTTTTAAAGTAAAAACCACAAAAACGCCCATTTTTTACAAGTTATTAATCATAAATTCTCGAGACAATAGCTCCCAAACTTGGCATTTTGGGTACATTTTAAAAAATTCGTAAATGACAGCACAAAAAACAGTTGTAACAATTGTATTTGTGGCTACCATAATGCTTGACCGGAATTTTATGATTCACCCTAAGTAGCTTCAAAAGCATAAAGCTTTCAAATGGCTGCTTAACAACTGTAAAACCACCCGATTGGGCTCAAGAACTCTGATTGGACTTTTGACTCATAAAAGTCGTTTGTCCTTCCTTTTCGTTATATTTATCAGAATTGGGAGAACGATATGGCGCATAAACGTAGTGAGTGCCCCCTCACTTCTCGAACCCCCACCCAATTGCCAATTAATTGATGCCCAATAATTGAGCAAAGCCCGTCTTGCATTTGCCTTACAGTGCCGACTCCTTTTTAAGACGGTCATTCAGGCAGCGCAGTCGGACGTTGTCTCTGATAATTTCAGTCGCGGCTTTTCTCGACATCGGATTCATTTTCAGCTAAATTTGCATTAGAGTGAGTGTGTTTTGACAGTTAACCGCCGTCCATTCTCACCGGAAGTCTTCGAGTTTCGCTGTCCGCTTCCTCGTCCTCTTCGTCCGAACTCGCCAAGTGATGGCCCCCGGCCGGCACCGTCGTGTGCCTTCGAATGGGATGAATGCCACCGCCAGCAGAGGAACCGGAGGAGCCGGACAAACTTTCTGCAAGAGGATGGGCTGTGTGAAGTTCGAAGACCAGTCCCGTACCCTGGAGGTGGGTGGGGAGGGACCCGCCCGAAATCGAAAATAACGGACACTCGAAGGAAGAGTTGCGCGTATGTCTAAGAAAACAAAGTGTCAGAATTCGAATGTCGAAAAAATTCGTAACTTTTTTAAATCTTGACTAATTCGAACAAAACTGGCGCCAATCGAAGCGCCTCCTTTAGATTAAGGTACGCTTAAACAAAAGCTTAGTGATTGGAAACAGTTAAAAAAGTTGGTGTCTAAAAAACTTAAAGAATTGTTAGACAATCCGACACTCGGACATTCCTTTATTCTATTCGAAATTCGATAATTTTGGTTCTATTCTACTTCAGAACCCGTCTAGTTCGGATGTTTGATATTTTTTGTTTGGTTCGACATCCAGACCCGTCGAACTTAAAGTCTGGTAGCCGTTGGGGGGAAACGATTCGGGGGGGGGGGGGGGGGAGAACGGCGAGGGGAAACGAGCTGTTCCGTTAAAAAAGGTCATAGTATTAAAAATGCAACCCCGCAACGAAAAACAAATTGAGGATTTATGGGATGCCATTTTAATACAAATTCATAAGAAACCCAGCTAAATTCCCAAAATTTTCCCGGCGGCGCCTATCGGCACCGCCTGCCCCTCCACATAATTGCAGTGCTTTTCCGATTTTTTCAAGAAAATTAGGGTTTTTAGTGCAATCTTGTGCTAATTTTACTTAACAAAATTCGTTAGAAATATCAAAAAACGTTGGGGGAAACCTATTCGCCTAAAAGATCATTGCTTTCAAAGGAACATGCTAAAATGCAACTTTTTTTGCATCATAATTTTGATGACGAAGAATGAGAACACAAATTATTTCATATAATAAAACAGATTTTTTCTTCAAGATTTTTAAAAAACACACCCCCAAAAATTGGCTCATGAAGTCCCGGTCCCGAAATGGTCCCGAGTCCCGGTGTCTAGTCCCGGTCCCGAAAAATTCTTGGTCCCGAACAGCACTGGTACACGAGGTACGTACCCCCTCCCCCCCAAGAAATTTTCCTTCATAGAAAACTAAAGGCCACCCGTAGCACATTTTTGAGATTTTCACAGCCAAGTAACCTCCCCCCAGACAAAATCTTGGATACGTCCCTGGTTGGCTAGAAAAAATCTTAATTTTTGCTAGGTACTAGAGAAAAAAAAAACCAAAAATCTTTTATAACATAAATAAAAATTTAAAAAGAAATAAAAGAAGAAAGGTAACTACAAGACGGGGAACCCTTCCGTAAATGTTTTCCTCCTTTTTAGACACCGCAGAAACCATTCCGTCCAAACAATTAATGAATTTCTGAGGATTTAGGAGCGGTATTCATCGTCAAAAAATAATAACTCACTTTGCTCAGCTGACCCGTGGCCGTGATAAGTGCGAACTCTGCGTGGTTTTTTCTTCCCCGCGCCTTGGGCCATTTTCATTTGATTTTCGCAACTATCCGATGAACCAATCGTTTGGTTAAATTGTTCGTCAGATTGTGAACTGGAAGAACTGAAAATGCCATAGCAATCAAATGAATGCAAAATTTGATCAGCCAAATTAATTTGGTCGGTTAAGGCATTGGCATTTCCCATCAAACGAATTTCTTGGTTGTATTCAAAATGCCATCTCAGCCCCACCTTTGAGAAGGCGTACTCCCTGCCGCTCCAAGGTCATGAAGGTCGTCAAAAAAGGACGGCACATCCGCGTCCCGTGCCCTCTGAGCTCTTTCCACCAAATGGGCGAGTGCGCCGTTGCGTTTTCGCGACAACTCGACCAATTTGGCATTAAGCAGAGCGCTAAGCCGTTCCTTCTCTCTTTCCATGTTTCGCTTCTGCTGATGTTCTTCACCGGAGCTGAAATGGCGGAGCGGACAACGGCAGAGATGGGCACGGACTGAGTCGAAAAAGGTCATCCGACACTCGAAGTAGTTGACCAGCAGAGAGTCTTCACTGTACGCCACTTAAATGAGTAAAACTGCATTTTCATAATTTAAAAGTCCTCGAGGCAAGAGACAACTTTCCTTTCTGAATACCCTCTCCCCTATATTCTCTCTCTCTCTGTTCCACACACGCGTGTGCAAGGGAGGGGGGTCAGGGAAAGGGGTCGTACGATCGACTTGGACCCTCACCCCCCATGGGGGTCAGGAACCTTTTTTCATTACGACCGACTTTTTTCCGTGCTCCAGCCGGCGACTTTTTTTTAATCAATTTTAAATATTTTAATTTTTGAAAGTTTATTAACTTTTTTAAAGAAAAACGAGGCCAGAACGGAGCTGCGTGGAAACAAATTTACTGATTGTGGCGGGGGGCCGCGGCGAAGATCGTAGCCTTATACTGGATATATTAAGAAAATTTACCAAAAAGTGGGCCATTAATCTTCAAAAACATCGATTTTTAACTAAAATTTTTTTAAAGTAGCAAAAATTATAAAAAAATGTTAACATTAATCTTCTTGCATTAACAATTGCAAAAAAGTCAAAGATAAACATTTAAAACGGGGGACTCGAACCAAACAGTTTCCTGTCGAACCTACATCTACACGGGGGATGAACCCCCCCCCCCACCCAAGACCAAAGTACCCCCCTCAAATCCGTCACTCTGTTGAACGCCCTCCCTTATCTCTCTCTGCTTTCTTCCTCCCATTCGCCATTTCCCTTTCACCTACTGAATATTCTCTCCAACTCTCTCTGCCATGTGTCCATTTTTGTTTGGTACTCCTTTTCCACTGCCGAAGTGCTTTCTCCGATGGAACGTTGGCTCAACTCCAAAATGCGGTGTTTGGATAATCGGACGAATTTTGGTGCGTTCGTTTTCGCCTGTTTAATTGCATGAACGCACTGTTCCATCTCGGGAGACGTGGGGAAAGAAAGTTGAATTCTTAATCAGAACACCAATCCATTCCATTCTCATTCCGTCCCATGCCCTTCCCAAGCTCACAGATCAGGCTGTTCCTTGTCGGTCACAATCAACAATAAGCTTTTCCTTAAGTTTTCATTTCTTTTTGTCTTTTCCGCAATTTTACCTGCGCAAATTCTCTCCCTTGACAAGTGTGTTGTACAATGGAAGAACGCCCGAATGACAGTTGTGTCGGAAGAATTGGAGGGGTAACTAAAAAGGAAGTCCAAAGAGAAGGACCGATTAGATCAGATAGCCGTCGCCAGACGCGTACTCCCTCTCGCTCCCTTCCTCTCCCTCACTCACTTTGTCTACTCTTACTCACTCACTTCCCCTCACTCACTTCCTTCCTCTCCATGCCAACGCCACCCATTCCGCCCGCAGTGCCACTGCTGCCAATTGAAGCGCCTTTGGGTCGGAGGAACACAATAATATCATCGCAGAGGAGCAAACGCACTGAATGAAAAAGTGATAGGGAGGGCGGGCAGTGGTTAAATATGAAAAGCCAGGCATTCATTCAAAAATAGAGGGGCGCAAAACGCCAAAAATGGACCCAAAAGCGTCACAATCGGTCGCAATACTTTAGCACTAAAACGCACCAATGTTTACTGCTACATGATGTTTCTTTTGGAATTTGAGCAGTTTCATTTGCGTCCCCCCCTCCCAGGGACGTATCCAGGATTTGGCTCTGGGGGGTACCGAACCAAATAAGAGAAATAAGGCCTAAATTCGAGGAAGTTTAGGCGAAAATGACCGATAATAATCAGTAACATGGAGAGGATTTGAACCTGAGGTAAAAATTATGTTGTCGGCAGCACCTTGGGGGGGGGGGGGGGGGGGGACCCCCTCTTTTTTTCCTTTCGCGAGGGGGTTGTTGGGGTGGGGGGCGGTACTTGTATCCCCGCCCCCC
>JAKKIK010002613.1:0-10494 GCA_024500135.1 Heterodera carotae
TCCCCCAAGGCAGTGCCTTCCGTTTTAAATCAAAATTCCCCCAAGGCAGTGCCTTCCGTTTTAAATCAAAATTCCCCCAAGGCAGTGCCTTCCGTTTTAAATCAAAATTCCCCCAAGGCAGTGCCTTCCGTCTCTTCTCCTCAGCAAACGCCGGTGCCAATATTCGACCGTCAACGGACGCATACGGTGATAAGTGTAAAAGAAAATGTGCAGGCTGGCATTGTTGCATATTTGAACACAATTGGACAGTCGAATGAGGCGGAGAGTAAAAGCAAAAAGCCCCAGTCCATTGTCAGACCGATGCCGCAACAGCAAAAAGACGGAAGTCTGTGGGCGGGTGATGATTGAGGGGTGGGATAAAGCCAAAAAGGATATGCCACCAGAGATAAAGCCAAAAAGGATTGTGTCACCAGAGATAAAGCCAAAAGGGATATGCCACCAGAGATAAAGCCAAAAGGGATTGTGTCACCAGAGATAAAGCCAACAAGATTATGCCATCAGAACTAAAGCCAACAAGATTATGCCATCAGAACTAAAGCCAACAAGGGTTATGCCATCAGAGATTATAGACTTCGTTATCCAAACTTGGCTTGGCTTGAACATACATTAATTCGTTTTTACTTTATTCATGTCACTTCTCAGTGCCATGGACGTCGCCGCTGGCTGTGACGACAGATGTAGCGACAGATCAGCAACGGAGGACAAGCCGAACAACCGCAAAAAAGACGATGCCAACTGCGCGCAATCAAATGGCCTCATGTCATGCCGGTGGTTCAACAAAGAAAAAGGCGTCAACAACGGAGAGGGAACGAAGGACGACGAGAGACAGTGCCAATGGAAGCGGAAAAGCCTAAAGGAGGCGGGGGACAATTGATTGATTAACAAAAAGTGATCAGAAGGGGGGGGGACAATTGATTGATTAACAAAAAGTGATCAGAAGGGGGGGGACAATTGATTGATTAACAAAAAGTGATCAGAAGGGGGGGGGGGAATTGATTGATTAACAAAAAGTGATCAGAAGGGGGGGGAATTAATTGATTAACAAAAAGTGATCAGAAAGGGGGGGACAATTGATTGATTAACAAAAAGTGATCAGAAGGGGGGGGGGGGAATTGATTGATTAACAAAAGTGATCAGACCGTAAAAAGCAGCCAAAAACATTAGATGTTTGTTGTTCTGCTGAACTGGATTCGCTGTCAGAGAGCAGCATTTTCCCCTGTCCCTCTCCGCCTCCTTTTTATCATCCCAATGTTTTCCCGACCGTTCATTCGTTTCCATTATAATATATTATTATAATTTATAAATCCTGTTTCATTTGTCATACGGGGGGAAATGCATAATTCAGTCGTATTCTCTTCCAACAGCTGCAAATCACAGCGGGACAGACGGCTGACGTGCTGAATCATTGGTGCGCGTATGGCGGAATCGCCAAATTAATCGCGCGCCTTCGCCCAACCTGCCCCCTCCCACCACCCTCAAGCAATCCCAACCTCCACCCCCCCCCTTCCCCAAGCAATTCCAACCTCCACCCCAACCCTCCAGCGGTTTACATCAGTCCCACCATTCGCCTCCGCCCGTCTGCCCCGTCATCGTCTCAGTCGTCCGTTCATTCGCTCAGAAAGAATTTATAGGCTTTTAGGAAGAGTTTAGCGTCAGGGAAATATCATATAGCCCAATTTTATTTGTGGCTAAAGCTCTCCCTTCTAATAATTGTTTTCCATTCGGATCATTTTTCACTGTCTTCCCATCTCCAGCAAAAGTATCACAATGATTTCCGCCCGTTCGGCGGCCAATTTGGCCATTGTGTTTAGCATTTTGTCCCTGGCGGGCTGTGTCATGTTTATCCCCGCGCTGATTGCCAAGATTAACGCGATCACTTCCGAATTGGAAACGGTCAGTTCGGATCGGATCTTCTGCTGGTCTTTCGTGCATTAATTCGCTTTACTAAAGGACATGGACGAGTTCAACGCACTTCAAGCCCAAATTTGGGCCACGGCCATCCATGGAGAGAAATCAAATGGCAAAGACCATAAACATGGAAAAATTGGCGGATTTTTGATCCAAAAGATCCAAGTATGTTTCGGACGTTTAATGGAAGAATTAATTATTGGGATTAAGCGTCAACGACGTCAAGTCAAAGAGCTAGGGCCGGCTGGACATTGCGTATGCCATCAAGAAAACCGGTGCCCTCCGGGTCCGCCTGGAAAGGCAGGCGAGCCCGGAATTCCGGGTGAACCGGGAAGCCAAGGTAAGCGAAATAGCAGCGATATGAGGAGCGGATTTCCTAACCAAGAATGTTAAGGCAATCCTGGACTGCCAGGACAGCCCGGAACTCACCCTCCGGTGATGATTAATCATGGCGAAGTGATGTGCAGGTAAGATAACCATTGCTGATCCGTAGCAGTATTTTGAGGATTTTCTTTTCCGTTCAGAATGTGCCCTTCTGGTCCTCCGGGATACCCTGGGCCGTCAGGAGAGCGCGGAGAGGACGGCCAAGCGGGACAAGATGGAGAGCCCGGAAATCCAGGACAATCCGGCAATACTGGCTTCCTTGGGCCACAGGGAATGCCAGGAGAGTCGGGAAAGCCGGGATCGACTGGAGAACCAGGCACGCCAGGACTTCCAGGAGTGATCGGACAGAAAGGAG
The DNA here is from genome assembly GCA_024500135.1 of Heterodera carotae. Classification (NCBI taxonomy): domain Eukaryota; kingdom Metazoa; phylum Nematoda; class Chromadorea; order Rhabditida; family Heteroderidae; genus Heterodera; species Heterodera carotae. The sequence goes on from JAKKIK010002613.1 coordinate 2,648, forward strand.
ACAATGGAGCGCCTGGTGAAAGGGCAACTGAATTACATTTACGATAAGAGCATTTTTCAGGCCAGAAGGGTCCCATCGGACCGGCGGGTCTTCCCGGACGGCCCGGAATAGATGGAAAGCCGGGACTGATCGGAGTGCCCGGAAATGGCGGAAATACGGGAGACGGAGGACTTCGAGGACCATCAGGTCGGGAAGGCTAAGGGATTGGGAATCTTAAAATTTGAAATCTTTTAGGTACGCCGGGAGAGTCGGGATTGGACGGAGAGCCGGGAAAGGACGCAAAGTGAGTTGACATTTGGGATGACATTATGGGCACACATTCCCTTTTGTTCAGCTATTGTCGGTGCCCTCGTCGGACGGGAAAAGCAACATTTTTGGCATTGTAAAGTGCCATTCATTGCTGGGCCAGAAAGTGATGGCGAACAAATTGATTTTTGCAGTTCGTCAATTGTCAATTTATTAAATAAATAAATAAATAAATAAAACATTTTTATATTGGAAATAGAACCAAATGTCTAAGTTGAAAAAAAAAGAATTGTAACAGATAAACCAGTGATGGCCACTACCACTGCTAAAGACCGGATCAACCAATTAAAAGATCAACTAATTGATCAATTTATTGGTCCAATTATTGATTGATGAATAAATATTGTTTTGTCCGGTCTCTATTCACTGCTATTGTCATCACTTTCTTTTCATTGTCTCTACCTCTCGATCAGTCAGTTATCCATCCAAAAGTCAGAGACGTACCCAGGATTTGGTTTGTGGGGGGCAGGGGGGTACCGACGATTTTTTTTTGCTCCCGCCCGCCATCCGTAAGAGATTTCCTGAGCTGTGAGTCGGAGGTGCCGCTAAGCGTCGTCGGCCTTCCCCTTAATGGAGAAAAATTTTTTATATCTGGGGGCCTTGGGGGCGGGGGTACGCGCACCCCTCGTAGCTTCCCCCGCCCTTCTTTTCACTCCCTCCCCTCTCCCTCTTCCTTTTCTCCCTCCATGCACCCACACACTCCCTCGTTCCTCCCCCCCCCCCTTCTTGCCTTTCCCCTCTCTCCCCCTCTCTTTCGCTCTTCTTTTTTTTTGGCATTCATTGCTTTCCATTTTGTCCATTGCCCTGCATTTTAATTTGCCACTTTTACCAATTTGCCCCATTTAAATCCATAATATGCCATTTTCTTTCTCTTCAATAAATAAATTTGTCCTTCTCGTCCTCTTTAAACTTTTTGTTCTTCCTTCACATTCTGTGACGATGATCTGTCCGGAAGTGCCAAAGGATGTGTTAAAGGGAGATGAAGGCGAAGTGTGCTATCGGAGGCCGAATGGATTTTCGCCCTATTTTTTTGTTGGGAAAAAAATTGCAGGAGAGCCGGACAGTAAGGTACAATAATGAGTGGTTTTAAAGATGGGAATTTTGGAAAATTTTTCATAAAAACAGATTTACAAAGCATACGAATTCAAAGAAGGCATTTGGCCATTGAAACGCAAAAGCGGACAGACTTTTGCGGTCAAAGTTGTCTCAACCGGAACAAGCGCCCGCGCACTAAATTTGGCCAAACCGCCGGTGATGATCAAACACGAATTGCACATGTTGAAACTGTTCAACGAGTTGGAGGCAAACAAACCCGTCGATGAACAGTCGGTGGTCGAACTGTTTACGGGCGATGTGGTGGTGGACAAAAGTCCTTTTGTTGTGGCACACGAATCGTTGCCTTTTCATTTGGACTTGAAACGCGACTTTTCAATGATTTACATAATGGAGTTTGGGGACAGCACATTGGACAGTCATTTAATGCAATGGGACAATTTGCTGGGGGACAAATGGACCGACAAGGCCAAGCAGTACAGACCAATGCTCGAAGAACAGATCAAACAAGACGCGGAACAACTGCTGCTGAAGCTAGCCAACACACTGTCCATTTTTCACAAGTGTAAGCAAATCGAAACAATTTGAAAAAAAGATTAAATTTAAATTTTACAAATGATGCCTGGTACTCAGTGCCATTTGGCATCACTTCCATTCTCTTGTCTCCTCCTCATCTCGATCATTCATCCATCCATCCAAAAGGGGCTGCCATCGACACCCACCCACCCACCACCCAACCTCCTGCCCCCTCCCCCTTCCTGTCCCCCCCCCCCTCCTGCCCCCTCCCCCCTCCTGTCCCCCCGCCCTCCTGTCCCCCCTCCTCCTGCCCTCCCCCCTCCTGTCCCCCCTCCTGCCCCGTCCTGCCCTCCCCCCTCCTGTCCCCTCTCCTGCCCCCGTCCTGCCCTCCCCCCTCCTGTCCCCCATCCTGCCCTCCCCCCTCCTGTCCCCCACCCTGCTGCCCCCTCCTCCTGTCCCTCTCCCACCTACAACTTTGTCCATTGCCCCCTGCACGAAGCTATTTACAAAATCGAATAAAATTTAAATTCTTATCGCTTTTTTAAATTAATAACTTAAATGAGAGTCAATTGTCTCCCGTCCTTCAGATGCTGTGCATTTGCATCTGAAGCCTGGCAATTGGATTTTCATAAGAGAGGAAACCAAATGGAAGCTGATCGATTTGCAGTCGGCCATCCCCAACTTCGAGCAGAACAACGGCACCGCACTTCTTCAGTCGGCCGATGAACGTTTTCCGGAAGATTTTGTTGAATTTGCGTGCAATTCCCTCGGCAACGAAATATTTTTGACCAAATTAATTGCAAAGGCAAACCAACGGCCGAGTACTTATGCAAGTCCGGATCACATCAGCGCATGCAAAAGGGCACTTCCGATTCTCCGAAGTCAGCGGCGCCCTTTCGGCGTAAAAGTGCCAAATCGAGCAGAAATGGCAAGCACAGCTTTTGGCCGAAATAAACCCACACAATGCCATTTCAGGAAGCTCAGCTGAGGCGAATTGGCCCCAAATGTGATGTTTGGTCATTGGGTGTTCTGATGTTGGAAATTTTGGCCCACACTGCGCAAGTTAATCCTTCGGACCAAAGAATGGACCCTCTCGACATTTTCATCAAAACGCGTGCCGAATTTGTAAGCGATTCTTTCTTTTCGAGAAATCGCATGGGAAAGCGGCAGCACTTTGAAGAATTCGCCCATTTCAAAGGAAAACGGAAAAAAGTTCGAATGGACGGCAAAAAATTGGACATAAAATCGGGAAAATATATGGAGAGAATACAAAAGCATTTTCCTGCAGTGTTTCGAGCTCTTTTGGTAAACAATTTTTTCAAAAATTTAATTATTTTACTAAAAAAATTCAGAGAATTTTCGCAAAAGATTCAAATGATCGAGCCGAACTGAGCGAAATTGTGCAAATTTTGAAAGGTTAAGAAAAGCAAAATCATTCAGTGAAGAAAAATGGGCAAACGAAGGCCAATGAAAAAATGCTTCTTTTTTTGGCATATTTACAGTCATTTTGAAATTAGCCCGGCGGTTCCCTTTTTCTCCATGGTTTTTGGCGCCATCCAACAAAATTAGGTCAAAAGCGTCCAATTGATGTCTGTGCGCATGTTCCATTCTTCGCTTTAATTTCATTTTATTTTAAAAATGATTGTTTTGCTTAGGTTATGAGTATTTGTAAATTCTTTTTTTATCTTTGCGTTATTTCATTTCCCATCCAAATATTGTGACTCCTTTTTTGGTACTTTTCAATTTATTTTGTATTACGCCATAAGCGACCTTTTAAAAAGCTTCAGGGGCCGCAAAAGCGAAAGTACGGATGAGTTCAGTAAAAAAAAGGGAAATGTATTCTCCGTAAAAACAAAAGTTACAACAAAAAAATGATTTAAATATTTCAATGCGATGAAAACATAAATAGGAATAATTTTAAATAAAAATTTGCAAAAAGCGACTAGCAATTGAATGATTGGATGTGCCAATGCCATAAATACAGCGGAAAGGCGGCGAATGAATGAAATGATTTTGCCCGTTGTTTTGAAAATGTTTCAATGGAATGAATGTGAATGAATGAATTAAAAAGAGTGAATGAATTGTTTCAATCAGTGCCACAATTCGGTGCTGATATTTGTCCGCCACCTCAGCTGATCATCCGTTGGGTACCACATTCGTTCGGCAAACAATTGAATCCCGGTAAGCAATTCGATGTCGCGGACCCGCGCGGTGTTCACCAAAAGATATTCGTCGGCATTCTTTGCCACAAAAAGGTAAAATGTACAAAAATGCCGAAAAGTCAAAGTGACTGACCAAACAATTGAACTGCTGCCGAACATTGGGCAGAATGAAAGTGATTATTCGTGTGGCATTACTCCATTTGCAGTTGATTCCGTTCAGATGCCAATTTTGGTCCTCACATCGAATTAGCATTCGAAAATAATGCGTTGGCATTGTGCCGTCGCGGTCAGCGGGAGACATTCTGCCGCTACTGTAATTAAAATCATAATTTAAAATGTTGATGGTTTGATTATTGTGCATTTGTACTGCTGCTGCTGATGGTCGGCAATGCCGTCCATGTCCGAGTCTGCAATTGTGCCCGTTATGGAGACGACTTTGTCGAAAAGTCGAACGTAATATTCAGTTATGTTCTGAAGATAAGTGAATGGGCCTGAAAATGGACAGAATAACGACAAATGCTAATGACAAGCAAAACGAACCGTCGGCAAAATGATCGAACATTGGAAATCGAAGTCGAACAAAGTCAGCCGAAACGGAATGAACGGATTTATTAAATAATGACAAATTAAAATTTTAATTGTTTGGTCTTACAATTATTATTTGATGCTGCTGCAATGCTTTTCCAAGCAATGCCTCCCGACATATTTGTAGTCAAATTTTGGCAATTTATGTCAAATCGCTCGTCATCAAAGGGACAAGATTGATCATGATCAGTGAGTTTAGGAAAATCAGCTTTCGAAAGTGACTCGTAAAGAATTGTTGGCCCAACTGAAAAATTTATTAATTTTTATTTCAATTTATTTGCCTTGACTTTACCATCGACAAATGGAACCAACAAAAGTGCCGGACAAAGGTTAATTGAACACAAATTAGGCGATTTAGAGTAGAAAAGTGCGTATGGTGGAGGATTTTGCCGTTTGTTGTTGCTGCAGGTGTCCAATTTGTGCTGAATGGCACTCTGAACAAATGAGGGAATGGAGGCGATGAGAACAAAATGATGGCACAATTCCCTGATCAAAACTCACTATTTTCTGTTCACATTCCGTCGTTTTAATTGTGTCACATTGAATCAATTTGCGTTTTTTTGATTGATCAGCACATTCACTGAACACATTCAACAAATAAGCAGCTAATGCTCCGATAATTGCCGTACAAATTACAATAATACCCGAGGGGATGAAGTTCGGAATCGAATGGGAAAAGGGGCGTTCGATGCAAGTCCATGTTGTGAATGATGCCGTCCAACACGCCCAAAGTGCCATTGTTCGGCACATTTTGCGGCAATCGGAGAAGGTCTGCACAAAAAGAGACCCTTTTTAGTGAATGGGCAAAATATGTAATGATCAGAGAAGAAAAAAGTGACCAATGAACAGATTGAACAGCTCAACATTTTGGAATGGCTTAATTCGAATGCCCTTTCGAATGTTTGGCCCGCGGGCAAAGAAAATGGCATGCATTTGTTCAAAACGGTAATCGTAGCCATGATCAGAGGTCAAATTGTTATCGCCGGGAGACGGCGGCGATCTGAACCAACTTTTGAGAGTTGACTCTGTCAACAAAATAAGTGATCAGACCCGTGGAGATAAACGCCCGGCCGACCGTCGAAGACCAAATCGCCCACTCTTTTAAGCTGTTCGTAATGATAGCGTTTTGGCATCCGTTTTCTGTCGTAGAGATGGAATTTTGTTTGGTCAAAGCATGTAAATTTGTTGACAAGTTGATTTTCTATGCCTGAATATTTAAGTTTGAAATGCGAAAATGAAATCCCAAAATTCTTTTCGACTGGAATTTGTGTCGCTGGTCAAATAAATGCGTCCGATCACTCCGCTGGAGAAAAGCACATCCGATGATTGGGATGGACCAAGCAGCCCATCGAAATAAAATTGTTCGTTTAGCCTTTGCATACCTCGAAAAATTTAGTCATAATAATTTGGCAATGAAATTAAGCAATAAAAAAGTGCCATGATCGGAGAGAACAATCAAATTGATACAGTCCAAAAGGCCCTCTCGGTGAAGCGAATTGAACAAATAACCGAGCACAGATTCTACATAGACCAATTCAAGCTCCAGCTAAAGGATTTGCTGCTGTCCAAGAAGTGCCACAGTATTATTACCTGTTTTGCAGAAGTATGATAATGTCCGACACTGTCGGGCTGATCAAAGTAAGCCATGATCAGCGAAGGCCGATCGATGGCCGGAAGAGTGAGCCATTCGACAATTTTGTCAACGCGTTTCGAATAGGGAAAACTGGAATTGTATGGCAAATCGACGGTTGGATTATGGCCTAAAGGGAGTGGGGAGAGGGAATGATCAGACAAAGAAAAAGTCGGACAAGGACAGGGATTAGGGACAAACCCGTAATATTGAAAGAACAGCCGGGCCAAAACAGACAGAACATCCTTTTATGCTGACGAACGGCCAAACTCCAAATCTAAACGAAGAAAATGGTCATTAATCGATCGATCCCAAATATCAAAAGATGAAATTCATTTAAAATGTTCAAACACTGTCATACTGGTTCTCCGCCATAAAATGCGGCATTTTTTGTGTCTCTCATATCTTCCAATATTGGACTAATTTGAGCGTCATACACCGAATTGTCGATGATGCCATGCACTCCGGGCCATAGACTAAAAGGAGAGGCCATTGGCAAATCGGCAAAATAAAGCCGAAACTTGCCCAGTAGAAATTGTGTGATGATTGGGAAATGTTCTGGACGGATAGGAGGGGAAAATGAACTGAAAATAGACGACAAATCAAAATAATGATTTTTGAGTGTCCATCGCTTTTTATTTGCTTTGCCTTTACTTTTGCCAATCGCTTACATCGGCCCGTGCCCCGCAATCGCTCATTCGATCCAATGTCTGCACAATGTTCAGGTTGAGATAGCCGCGCCAAAACCCGTCGAGACTGATCACCACCAACGGAGGGATGCTGACGCTGAACAGAAGCAAGCAAAAAGGACCGATTTGGCAAGCAAATGACTGAACAGAAATCCCAACAAATCCCTCCCACTCACTCGTCCTTCAAGCAGTTCATCCTACACTTTGGGTCGTGCCATTCATTGCGATAAAAGCTATCCGAATTTGCTGCTTTATTCCCTTTTCGGCCCGTTTTATTTGTTTCAAAAGGTTTGTCCGTATCATTTATTTGCAACACAAACGGAGACGAGGAGAACCGATCGGTGGAAGATTCATTACTTTCAACCGGCAAAATCCCTTGGAGCGCAAATTTAAAATATTAAATTTGTGTGAAATAAAAATGCTTTCACCGGCCGCTTTAGCCAATTCCAATTCATCGGCTGGCATTTTTGGGATCATTGAATCATCGATGAGAAAGCGATTAATGCGAAAGCGCATAATTCGCTCGTAGAGATGCTAAATTGGCAATAAATTATTCAGCAAATCCCCGCTGCCCCAGGGCATTTTTCCCAAATAATTTTTACCATAAATCCTTCGCTGCTCGGCACTTCGCTTTTTATTCCTTCCTCAAATTTTCCATCAAATATTTGCATGGAACGGAACAAAAGCAAAGCAATTAAAATTGCCAATAGAATGAACGCAACAAAAGCGGCACAAAGCAGCAGCAAAATGAACCGCCGTCTGATCAGACGCCCAAATTGTCGCACATTTTTTGTGTTAGTGGCGGTGCCATCTCAAATTTAGGGGGGATATTGGAGGGCAATAAGACAGACGGATATTGGGGATCGATCATTGGCACCAAACTCAAATTTAGGGGGGATATTGGAG
>JAKKIK010002614.1:0-10493 GCA_024500135.1 Heterodera carotae
GCGCCTGCTTCTTTTCCCCCTGGCCGGGGGGGGCGGGGGGGGGGGGGGGGGTACGTACCCCGTGTACCCCCCCTGGATACGTCCCTGAATTTAACACTGTCATATTTATTTTTGATTTTTGTGACTGATGACAGACTTTCACTCGTCGGCTCTTCCATTGTTGAACAGCCCAAATATGAAAGCCGCTCAATCACTGATGATCCTTCAGCAGCAGCATCAGTTGTTGCTTCATCTACGCATTTTTTATTGCTGCTGCTGTTGGTGCTGCTGCTGCTCGACAAATTCAGTGGACGATCAGCGGCAGTAGCAGAATGTTGTTGTTGTTGATCATCACGAATCAGCATACTTTGGCCAATTGGCCTTGGGGTTGGTTGTTGTTGGTTAGCTAAATTATTATAATTTAAAAAAAGTAGATAATGGACTAAATTAATTTTCAAAAAGGTAGCTAAAATAAGCTAAATTCATTTTTTTAAGTATGCAATAAATAGAGATTGGATTTTTCAAAACCACCGGGCCAGGCCGGGTTGTTGACAATTTGAAAAACAACCGGGTTCCGGATTCAAAAAGGTACCTAATAAAAAAAGAGCGGATTTGCAAAATTTTAAAACGAATAAAGGTAGGTAATAAGCTAAATTAATTTTCTAAAACATAGTTGATATGTAAATAGGGCTGCTAAAAAAAACTTCAAAAAGGCACCAAATATCAAAAAAGGCACCAAAAAGGCTTTAAAAGTTCTAAAAACCGATTTTTTCAAGAATGTGTAAAGCCAAAATTTTTAATCAACAGAATTTCTTGGAGTATCGAGCAGTTTTTTATTTTCAAAGAAGAAAAATAATTTTTAGGGGTACATTTTTTAAATTTTTGACGACCAATTAATTGATCAATGTATTGGTTGGGCAATCATTCCTTCAATTAATTGGTCGACGAACGACCAATAATCCGTACCCTTCCTGCTGATCGGAAGCGAATAAATGTAAATTCTCACTCAATAATTAAAATGCCAAAAAAAAGAACACAGATTAACGCACACGATGATGCTGATCCGTCACTATCACATGGTGTACTGCTGCTGCCGATGGTGCTCGACATCGATGAAGAATTCAGTGATCGACGCGACTGATCATTTAATGTTGTGTTTGTTGTCGCACTGCGAATGGGCGCAGCCGAATTTCTTCTGTGCCGTTGTTGATGAAGATGGTCCACCGTCGGTGGTGCTTTTGGCATTGAACATAAAAATATTTAATAATTTTTAACTGATCTTTTAAAAATGAATTAATAAAAATAAGTTCAAAATATTTAAATGAGAAATTTTGTTGCGACTGTGATTGTAGAGAACAGCCGGACGGGACGCAGTCCCAGGATTTTTCCCGGGATCCAGCCTCGGGGTTAACCCGGACATAGCCCCAGGACTTTTTCGGGACCCAGTCACGGGGTTAAACCCGGACATAGCCCCAGGATTTTTTCTGGACCCAGTCACGGGGTTAAACCCGGACCCAGCCTAGGGATTTTTTCGGACCTCTTCCTTGAGGTTTACCAGGGCCTAGCCCCAGGATTCAGTTCTGTGATTTCCCGAGATCGAGGGCCAGTTTTCTTGAGAAATGCGCCGGGACCAGTGATCACAAAGTGGAGAGTTTAATCCTGATCCCGTTTTTTCAAATTTCGACTTTTAATAATGAAATATTTGTTGTTTTTTTGTGCGGACTATGGCAGCCAATTTGTGTGTGCCCGCGTATTATTCGACGGTGATGGCATTTTAGGTGAGAATGGCACACATTTTACTGGCGCCGCCGAGCAACGGGCGTACGCAGTACGCACGCGCGAGAACTTAAAGGGCACGCGCACGGCACGTACGTGAGTGGCGGGAGGCGTGCGTGTGCGTAAGAAACTCATACTTTTGGTCATAGAAACAGAAAGTAAAACTGATAGAATATAGATGCAGACAATTAGAGATATAGAGATGGCAACGAAGGTTAGAGGAGAAGAGCAAAAAATGTGCACAAAATTTAATTTTGAAAGATTAAAAAAAGGGAATGGAACTACTGAAAAGGGGCTTCTTTTTCAGTGTTTACATTTTAAAATAAATCGATATTGTTTTTATTTTAAAAAATAACATTTAATAGATTTCTGAATTAAATGTTAATAAATTTAGCAAAATTCTCATCCCAAAAAATGAGAACGAGAGAATCAATAAAACGAGAATCGGCGAGAGTTGTCAGACCCTTGGTACATAAATTTTACTTTTAATCCCGAATTAGAATAATCGGTCTGAAAATCCAAATTAAATGTTTTTTTTGGGGGGGGGGGTGGGGTTCGGGCTCACATTGACCACGAATCTGACCCGAATTTCGACTAATTCTGTGAGAGGGCCTCGCGCCAAACCGTCCTATAAATTTAGCGGTTTCAAAAAAAGAATTTGTAACAAAGTCAATTGTTCCGATCAAAAAGCATCAAAAGCGGGAGAAAGTTCGCATTGTCATGGTAAAGAAACAAGCAAAAAAAGCGGGGGAGACGAGAGAGTACAGAAAATTATGTGCATTTTGTGTATGACACGCGTACGACAAACAAAATTTGCTTCTTTCTCTGACATATGTATGTCTTTTGAAATTTTATGTTAACCCTTCCATTCCTCATTTCTAGGTACAAGTTGAATAAGCGCGCGAAGCGTTTCTTTCTCTAAGATGCTTTTCCTATTCTTGTAATTCTCTCTCTCTCTCTCTCTGTCTTTACGCTCAATTTACACTCTTTCTCTCTATCTTTATTCTCCTCGGCACACATTCGCTCTTCTCTCTCTTTCTCTTGTCGTCTAACTTTTTAAGAAATGCATAGTCATACACACGCTCGCGCGCAATTGCCCCAGGTAAAAGCTCAAATCATCATACAATCTGTTCTTTACAAATTTTCGACGTAAAATGGGATTTAGCAAGGCTTCATGCCCTCGTGGTTTGTTCGTTTGGGAAAATTTTGAAAAAAAAAAGAAAATTTTTATGGGTTAAATCTGATTCAAACCGCGCAGTTTTATATCGGGTTTCGGGCCCGTTATTCGAACCAAATCAGGCATTTGAAAAATTGTCTTCGATTTGGGTTTCTGGCGGAAACATTATAATTAGGATGCTCGGAATAAAATCGCGAACCATTGCCATTAAATATATATGGATACATACGTTTTATTAAGGATAAAATATGCAAAAAAAAAAAGACTTCAAAAATTCAGGGAAAAAATATGGATTTCCATATAAATCCAAGCCCTAATTATGATCATTGATCACGATGGACTGTCATAAATTTACATTATAATTCTCAATTTGATTGGATTCATTTACCACTCTCTCACACTGACTGTGAAAATTAGAAAATTTTTCGCGGAGCGCAATAAAATCGCCGCTGTTGAGCTTGTTTATCGATTGGGTTGGCGGCGAATGACAATTCGATCGGAAAGATAATTGTTGTCTACAAATAACAACACAAAGATAAATCATCACATTGTAAAAAAAAATGTTACCCTAAATCATATGTGGGTTAAGAATTACATGGAAATCCATAAATTTTTATGAAAGGCCTGAAAAACACACGAAAAACATGTTTTTAGCTTGGTTTGAAACTTCTCGGATAGATTTAACTACTTTTTTTTGCGATTTATCTCTATATTTCCATATTTTTGATGAAGAAGAATGGAATGGAAGAGAGAGGACAAGGAAGAAAGGGAAAAGAGGTGACGAGGGGGAGAAGAGGAGGATGATGAAGAAGAATGGAATGGAAGAGAGAGGACGAGGAAGAAAGAGAAAAAAGAGGGGGACCAGTGGGAGAAGAGGAGGATGATGGAAGAGAGAGGACGAGGAAGAAAGAGAAATAAGAGGGGACCAGTGGGAGAAGAGGAGGGGATGAAAAAGGATGGAATGGAAGAGAGAGGATGAGGAAGAAAAAAGAGGGGACGAGAGGGTGGGCGGGGGGAGGGGAGGGAGGAAGAATGCGCGCTCATGTCAGCACTTTCTTACCCCGAGGGTATGGTTCAAAAAACGCTTAAAAAGGTCATAAATCATTTGGGTATGTTTTTTGTACATATAACAAAAATTAAAGCAGCCTCTATCGCTGAAACCCACCTCCAATAATATTTCTAGGAAAACCTTGTTTCAAAAATAAAGGGCGTGATTTGGGGGGGGGGTTTATATTTGGGTTTCATGCAGCACCCACTCCACGAAGAGGGCTATATTAAAGGGGCGCGATTCGGGGGGGGGTCTACTCCCCGAGGGAGGCTTATTTTAAAAGGGCGTGATTTTGGGGGGGGGGGTATTCCCCGAGGGGGGGGGGGGCTTATTTTAAAGGGGCGCGATTCGGGGAGGGGGGAGGTTCTACTTCCCGAGAGTGGCTTAATTAAAGGGGCGCGATTCGGGGGGAGTGGGGGTTCTACTTCCCAGAGTGGCTTAAATTAAAGGGGCGTGATTTGGGGAGGGTGTTTATTCCCCGAGGGGGGGGGGCTTATTTTAAAGGGGTGCGATTCGGGGGAGGGGGGGTTTACTTCCCGAGAGTGGCTTAAATTAAAGGAGCGCGATTCGGGGGGGGGGGTTCTACTCCCAGAGTGGGGCTTATTTTAAAGGGGCGCGATTGGGGGGAGGGGGGGGTTTACTTCCCGAGAGTGGCTTAAATTAAAGGGGCGCGATTCGGGGGGGGGGTCTACTCCCAGAGTGGGGCTTATTTTAAAGGGGCCTGATTTGGGGGGGGGGTGTATTTTATTGTATTTTCGGTTTTTTTCATACCATATCTTTGATGAATTTCCATTAGTGTTATTATGCGTCGTTGTCGTTGTCCAGCTTGACCATACCAGCAAACATTCGTTTTGTTCCCCATTTTTCGTCGCCTCATATATTGCCAGTACAAAATACTTTTATCAATTTGTCGTCCACCACAATCATTCAGCAACTTTTGCACCACTTTCCTAATGAGAAAGCATTTTTTTTTTTTGTAATTCAATTATTTTTAAATGTATACCGTATTTCCTCTAATAGACGCCCCGGGCGTCTATTTTTCAATACCCCCTCGAGGGGGGGGCGTCAATTAGAAGGGGGGCGTCAAATGGAGGGGGGGGGTCTAATTTCGATCGGTAAACTTCTTTAATTCATAATTTTCTCAATAATTCCAACGAATGATCACTCAAAAATCCATTATTTTCTAATAAATTCTTCAAAAACTCCGGCCAAATATGGAAATAATATTACTGAAAATCCTGTTGGACCCATTCTTTGATTCTTTGCCGATCAACATTAAAAAGCCGAGAGATGGAATGAATTGAATTTTTTTTGAGACACAACCGCCTCGTTTTTGCTTCAGAATTGAATTTTTTTTGAGACACAACCGCCTCGTTTTTGCTTCACTGAAAAGGCACGACGCATTTTCTTTGATTGGTTTGGTCCTTCGTTTTCTTGGCTTTCATCCATATCAGAGACACTCATTTTAAACTCGTACATTTTTTGATATAAATTTTGAACAGTTATGACTAGGCACTCTTATTTGTTCAAAAATTACATTAAAAACTTATTTACGAAAAGGGGGTTTGGCTATATGTTTTATATCGCTTATTTCAAAAAAAAACTTTGGGGGGGGGGCGTCAATTAGAAGGGGAGCGCCTATTTTTCGATCCCACTCGAGGGGGGGGGCGTCAATTAGAAGGGGGCGTCAAATGGAGGGGGGCGTCTAATAGAGGAAACACGGTAATTTTGCTTTTATGCTAAAATAAAACACAAAAAATTACTTCGTCTTTCTTGTAGTAAAGCCCCCTCTAATTAAGCCCCCTCCCACTTACTTTGAATGGTCGAAGAATAAAGCATCCCTTAGAAGCCCCACCCCACCCTGAATAGGGCTCCCTAAAACACCCCTATTAGAGGCCCCCAACCCTAATGGGCCTTCTTTTGAGGATGGTTGAAAAAAAAATCCCCCTCCCCCTAAACATACCCCTATTAGAACCCCCACCAGCCCACTCTTGAGGAGGATTAAAAATAATCTTTTCCTCCTCAAGAGTAACAATTTATAATGCAAAAAATTGGAATTTTCGTTAATTTTATCAAGAAACTTAAGGTCCACAAGTTTGGGCTGGATCGTGGTCTGCAGTTTATACACCATCAGAAGAGTCCCCCCCCCCCTCAAATAACCCGTCCCCCTCTTATTTGAGGAAGGTTAAAAAACGCAAAATGAGGTGTTGAAAAATAGAGGAGACCAACCCTAACATGAAATAAGCCTCTGGAAATTTAAAAAATTTTTCCTCTTGGAAATTTAAATATTTTTACACACCTTTTTTTGTTCACTTTTAAGCTCCCACATGTTGAACTGTTGCCGCCGCCGCTTTGTTGTGCTTCATCGTCATCATCACCATCAATACTGCTGCTGCTGAAGCAATAATCTGCTGTTGTTGTTGTTGTTGTTGTTGAACTGCTTGAACTTGAGGAGGACGACGACGAACGGCAGAGCAGCGATTGTTGCAGCCCAAATGGCATGTCGGCGGCGGCGTTGTTGTTGTTGCTGATCAGTTGCAGCAGGTGGCGGCCACTTTTCAATCGTTTCTGATGAAGGAGGCGAACACAACAAAATTGGCCCGCCGGCGGCGGATTAGTCACTACTCGCGTTTGGAGGAACTTTAACCAGATTAGAAGCATTACAACTCACCAATATTTCGGTTTTTGGTAAATTCAGAATTTATTCGGTACAACCCCGGGGGTTCTATTAAAGGAAAACTTTTTTTTTTTTTTGGAATATTCGTAACAAATACATTGAAGAAATAAATTAACGCTATGATAAATTATAAACTTAATTTTGCATATAATATCGTAATACCTCTAATTAAGCGCCCTCTAATAGATCCCCGCTGAAAAAGGTTGAAATTTAAAATTTTTGGTTAATTTTTTGTCAAAATACGCTTAAAATCTCATTATTTATTTCTCTAATAATACCCTGGGGTACTATTAAAAATAAATTCCAATGGGTCCAAAATTTTTCCAAAAAACTCCAGAATCCGCTCCCATTCCTCTGGTATAAAGTATTAGAGGGCAAAAAAGAAATAATTTATTGAATTTTAAACACTTTTTTAGGTACTTGACACTTTTGTTGAGAATTTCTTCCTTCTGTTGTACCGCAACAAAAAGCAGCTTTTTCAATGTTGTTGTTATTATTTTGATTTAAATGAGTTGTTGTAATCCGCGGATTAGACCCAATATAATTAATATTATTGTGAATTATGGACATACAATGGCTTAAAATAAAAAATAAAAATTCCGTTATAAGATGAAATGGGTAGCTTCCAAATATCTAAGCCGATGAGCAATACCAAATTTTCTTAAAAATAAAAATTCCGAAAAAATCACCAAATTTTCTTAAAAATAAAAATTCCGAAAAAATCATCAAATTTTCTTAAAAATAAAAATTCACGAAAAAATCACCAAATTTTCTTGAAAATAAAAATTCACGAAAAAATCAACAAATTTTCTTGAAAATAAAAATTCATGAAAAAATCTTCAAAATATATTTAGCTTTCCGTTTTCCTTTAATAAAGCCCCACCTCCCTCTAATTAAACCGCTTCCGGCCCGAGTGTCGAATGCTCCGCGCGTCTAGAATAAATAGCTCATAATTTTTTTTTGTCTCGGTCAATATCGATGAAATCAAAACCATTCGAATTATCTTATTTATCCAGACATGTTAAAGCAGAAGCTAAGCGGCTAAACATATCTCAAAAAAGCCATGTCCAAAAAAGGGCCAAAAATTTGCCCTTTTTTGGATTTTTCGATTTTTGGTCATACCTAACTTTTTTCCGCTTTGTCCAATAAAAAAGTTTTTGCCTCTTACGAATAGCTTCTCCAAATTGAAAGCTTTATTTTATTCTTCTATTCGATCAAAATCGGTTAAGAATCCGCCTGGACCCTGGGGCTCTATTATAGGAAATAGTTTTTCAAATTTTTGGGTTGTGTACTCTTTTGAAAAAAGGATAAAAAATTGCAAAAATGCAAAAAAATGTTAAAAAAATAGAGGTAAAGGTGGATAAAATGCCAAATTGAGTCCAGAATAGATGTTCTAAAAGGCAAAAAAAAACTTCGTTCCCTTCGAAAACTCTAAAAAACCGGGCTCTATTTTACTACCTAATATATTTATACACATTTCACAAAAATTTTGTTGGTGGAAGAAGTTTTCACATTTTTTCGTGAATTATTTTTATTAAAACATCGATCGTCGCGGAATGGAAAATGGAAACGCGGGAACAAAAAATTGTGAATTTTTGTATGTGTGTAAAGGTGGACGGACAAAAAAAGGTGTGCAAATATTGGGTGAAGATTCAATTCTTTTCTTTTTTTAAATGACATTTTTATATGTACAATAATTTTATTTCATAAAAACGAATCTCTGAATTTATTTTTTTGCCCGCTAAAATCATTTGACAAAAATAGGCACGCCAATCAATACAACAAATTAAGAATACTTGTACATGTCATGCAACTACGATTTTAGCCTATTTCAATTGGCAATAAGCTCAAATACCTACTATGTATGCTTTAGTTTTGAATAAATAAATTATTTACATTTGTTAAAAAAAATTTTTTTCTGATTTTTAAAAACTTTAAATAATTTTACAAAATTCAATGATTTATGGAAAAAAAGTAATTAAACAAATTGATAGATAACATTTGTTTAAAAAAACTTTTTTATTTTATGCTTTTTAAAAACTTATAAATAATTTTAGCTAAATTCGATGATTTAGGAATAAAGTTAGGTAACAAATAAATTATTTACATTTTAAAAAAAAAAATATTTTTAAAAATTTAAAAATTTTAACTAAATTCAATTGTTTAGGAAAAAAAAAATTAGAGGTTAGCAGAAGATGTCAAAATATGTCGTAAAATATAGACAAAAAAAACAATAAAAATGGGTATAAATTTTTGGACATTTTGGTTCAAAAAAGGTCCAAAATTGGTTCAACATATTAATAAAAATAGAATAAAATTAGACAAAAAAAATAATTGATTGGATGCCAAAATTGTGTCAAGCCGATTTAAACATTTTAATTTAATTTCATTTCAAAGTGCATAAAAATAGGGCTTGTCTAAATGCTCTCCAGTGATTATGTTCCTAAGCAAATTTTTTTTTACATAAAGACCTTCTATTAGAGGGGGGGGGTCTTCTTTTTTAATTCAAAAAATTCGCCTATACAAAATAACTTTAACAAAACAAAATAGGCTAAAATCTTAAAAAAATACATTAGCGCGCATTGGTATCAGAACGTGGCTAAAGTTTTGATGGACGAAAGTCCGAATGTCGAACGACCCAAAAATGCACAAATCCAATAAGAAAAATTGTTTTTGCATAAACATATTAATCCATGGGGTCAATAATGCAAATAATGCGATGTTGTGCGCATTTTATGAAATCCCCAAATGTATGTGTCTGTCCGCCCAATCAATAATTTGTCCGTCCGTCTACACTCTCTGCTTGCTTGCGGTCACTGCCGCTGTTGTTGAAGTACAGTAACACCGTTGATCTGACTGACCCGGTTACGGTGGAACACTTTCATGTACAACAGGCGGCAATCCTCGCGTATCGTTTTGTTCAGTGCCAAATAAATGACTGGCGGAAAGCCTTGAGGGATAGAAGTGAAAAATTTAGCATTACGGTACAGTTATGCCGTAGTCAGGAATAAAAAAAAAAAATTTCGGGCAGATGGGATCCACCTGGGCCTTTTTTTTTTTGCTCTCCCATTCACTAATTTGTTCGAAATTCTTGTTTTTTTTTTCTATTTGGGAGGAGGGATAGGCAGGTGATCTTTTTGCCACTAATTAGTGGCATTTTCCACAATTTTGGGCGTCTTGCCACTTTTTGGCCAATGTTTTTTTAATCCCGAGCGCCACAATTTTGGACTTCCTAAAAGGCCACCCTGGGGAGAGGTGTTTTTGTTTTTTCATTGTTGGCAAAATTAGAAGGCAGGGGTGTGGGCTTTATTCTAAAGCGGGAATTTATTCTTTAAATCCATACTCAAATGGTAGGCTCCATTGGAAGAGGAAGGGGGGGGGTATTATTAGAGAGTTTTCTATTTTTAATCCTCCTCAAAAAACAGAAAGAGCCACTTTCCGCGACTTTTTTAACATTTCTCTTAAAAACAAATTTTTCAAAATCCATTTTGCCTCCAATTTCACCAAACATGCACTTATATGAATGATAGATACCATGAACGTGTATCCTGAAAAATTAGGAAAAAATATATATGTACAATTAGGTAATTCAATTAATTGCTTTGTTGACCAAGCAAATGCGGCAAGAGTGATCAGCCATTGATGCGTCTCATTGAATTGCATGTACACATAAATGGAACTTGTCAGTGTGTTGAGCAGTGAGATCAAAAACACTTGTATGAATGTCTTAAAGCCAACAATAACATTACGGTATTAAATCGCAAATAAAAGCTACCCCCCCCCCCCCCCCCCCCCCCCACCCTCCCCATTCTTTTCTACTCTTCTCTCCTCCCCCC
>JAKKIK010002615.1:0-10488 GCA_024500135.1 Heterodera carotae
GGAGCCCAAACGTGTGGCCTAACAACCCGACCCGGTAGCAAACCGTTAGTTTTCTATTAATTTTTGGCATTTAGTTACATATTTTTTAAAATTTATTGTCAGTGACGAAACGTCCAGTGACGAAACGGTCAGTGACGAAAGAGGCAGTGACGAAACGTCAGGTAACCATGGTGTAGTGCATAAATATATGAGGAAAAAAACATAAATATACATATGAGAAAAAAAACTTGAGGAGACGGACCAGAATGTATCAGACTTCAGACCTCCGGCATAGGACAAATCCACCAGTGGCCACTTTTTTGGATCAAAAATTTGTGATTAACTTGCCAATTTCTACAATGTGGTAGGTCCCAAAAAAACCTACAAGTTTAGAATCTATGATCTGAAGTTAGGTCTAAAAACGTCCTAATTTTCCTTGAAATTTTCTTTTAAGTCGGAAATGCACTGCAAATTATGTGGATGGGCAGGCGGTGCCGGGAAAATTGTACAACACAAACCACTAGGCCTTTGACAATTTATATTGTCTTGCGGAATATAATATACCGTATTTCCTCTAATAGACGCCCCGGGGCGTCTATTTTTCAGTACCCCCTCGAGGGGGGCGTCAATTTGGAGGGGGCGTCAAATGGAGGGGGGCGTCTATATTTCGATCGGTAAACTTCTTTAATTCATAATTTTCTCTATAATTCCAATGAATGGTCACTCAAAAATCCAAATCAATTTCTTCAAAAACTCCGGCCAAATATGGAAATAATATTACTGAAAATTCGTAAGAACAAATAAAATCTTACTACTGCAGGCTGCAGCCCCTGCGACGCCGAACAAGTAAACAAGGCAGAGTAAAAAGGCCATTCGATGGGAGGGGTACGAAAATTTAATTTGACCCATTTTTTGATTCTTTGCCGATCAACATTAAAATGCCGAGAGGTGGAATGACTTGAATTTTTTTTTAAGACATAACCGCCTCGTTTTTGCTTCACTGAAAAGGCACGACGCTTTTTCTTTGATTGGCTTGGTCCTTCGTTTTCTTGGGATTCATCGATATCAGAGGCATAATTTTAAACTCCTAAATTTTTTTGATATAAATTTTGAATCAGTTGTGACTAGGCACTCTTATTTGTTCAAAAAATTACATTAAAAACTTATTTACAAAAAGGGGGTTTGGCTATATGTTTTATATTATGTATTTCAAAAATTTTTTGGGGGGGCGTCAATTAGAAGGGGGTCGTCAAATGGAGGGGGCGCCTATTTTTCGATCCAAGGGGGGCGTCTAATAGAGGAAATACGGTAAATTTCTCGTTCCTCCACTTTGGCACTCAAATCCCCATTCTTACCAGTGCATTTTTGGTCCCGGTTCCCGCCGAGACCGGGATGACCGGGACTTCTTTTTTGAAAAACGAGACCGGGACCTGAAAACGCCGGGATTTCCGAAACAAAACCGGCCTTTTTTGGGAACCCTTTTTGACAACAAACCCTTAATCCGAGACCGGGACCTGAAGAAACCGGGATTTCCCGCCCCTGTCCCGCTAAACCCTAATTCAGACTATTGTAGTTGTGTCATTGATGTAGCCAATGTGCGGGTTCAGGAACCAAGTGAGGTACATGCCGCTGAACAAGATCGGCTGGGTGAAAATGAAGACGTACAAGCCGTACAAGGTGGGAAAAATCTGAAAATTTTGAACCGTTTATAGTTTTATTTATTTTTTAATCGCATGCTCACCATCCACAAATAAATTCGTTTGCCATGAAATAGCATGTCTGCCAGCCAAGTTGAACACAATTCCACGCAGCGATTTGTTGCCAAAAACATCTCAGCGGTTGTCTCAGTGACCCATAAAGCTAAACACACTTACGTGCATAGGTATGTATATGCTTAATCCAATTTTAAAACACCCATCCGATTTTAAACGAACATTATTGGTGAGTTTTGAAAACAAGGCGTAAGCCATTTAAACCCGTAACTAAGTAAGGGGTGCATATCCTCACCGTATTTCGAACAAGTCTGTAAAATTTTAGGTTTCTGTGTGTTATCATATGAAAATGTTCAAAACACTAAACAAACAGTTAAACAGATTTTAAATTTCGAAAAAGCTTGTCGGACAAACATTGAGTTGGAAATTTTACAGACTCGTTCGAAATGTCTGAAAATAGTTCGAAGTTACTAATTTTTTTAACGCCATGTTTGGCAAACTCGCCAATGTTCGTTTAAATTGGGTATCTTAAGAACGTGTGCAACATATATATAATATTACAAAAATCATGTCAGGATCCAAAATTAGTTATATACTTAATTCAGATATTGTTATAATAAAACAAATTTTGCAAAAATCTAAAAATTAAATGCTTACCAAGTCCAAATGCTCCCGTAATGTAGATGAAGCTTGGCGCAGTGCAGAACACCGCACCAACAAAAGCCAAGTATCCTGTTGCAAAGCAACACACCGCCAAACAAAGCATGTCCAATATTGAAATGTAAAACATAAGCTAAAAAATTTCCTATATTATCCTAATACGGGGACCAATTTTTGTAAAAAATTGGACGATTGGAAATCCCCCACTACGGTTTCCAATAGAAGTCCATTTTGAAGGGATTAAAAAATTAAGCCCTCTTAAAATCACAATTCCGCCTCTTCTAATAAAGTCCCCTTGCCCTAATAATTTTTAAATTATTATTATTATATCGTTTCAAATTTTAAATTGACCATATAACATGTATTGTCCATGTGCTTCCGTATGGCAACCATGCACGGCACATACAATATCTATTGTACATAAAAAGATTTGTTTATTAAACGAATTAAAAATTTACCTCACAAATAATGCCAATGGAAAGGAATAATGAACCGATCACAAAATGCTGGCGCTTTTCCAATGGAATCTGATCAATGCTGTAGATGCTGCAGTTGTACAATCGTTCGTACTCATTTGGTTCGAACAAAAACACTTCCATACTCCAATTTATTATTCTGATTTAAAATTTTTTCACTAAAAATGACATAGTTTTTTTGAAATTCGGGCACAATTTGACGGCATTCGCTGCATCGGAAGTGCCATTTATTTTAGTGCACTTGAACTTCCTGTGAAAAATTGCGATGTTTTTGCGCACGCTCAATTAGGATTAATGAAATGCGTAGTAAAAAAGGGGAGGGCACGCCCAAACGATGATATACGACGATGATGCTTCCACTTTTACTTCGCAATTAAATAACAGCACACAAAAGGGTCACAAACGGCAATCCAAGGAGAGGCCGCACACAAAAAGAAAGTGCGAATAGAACGTGAATGAATGATGAGCGAATAATGGAGGAGGGAAAATGGGCAGTGACCAACACAAATCAATAATAATAAATAAGACACAAACAATTTTCAATGATCAAAGAACATGTTCAAATCCTAAATGAACGGTCAAAGGTCAAAGCTAGGACATCCTCGCCCTCTGAGAAGCGACGTCCTCAGCGCTCATCGGCTTCACATTCGGCTCACCAGAGAGGTTGGGGCGGTACAGATCTTGCGCCGATTGGGCCAAGGGTGTCGACACTCCGATGACGTACACTGCGCGAACTCTCGACGGCACATTTCCCCGTGGCGGTCGGCTTTTCCTCTGGTCCTTGCGGCACCATGCTTTCCTTCAGGTGGCTGTCCCTTCTTGTCCTCACCAAAGATCTTGCCTGTTGCTTCATCGCTCGACTGGCAACTCTTTCTGTCTCGGCTTTCTTTCAATTGCCGTTCCTGCTTTCGTTTCGTTGTCCAAATTTTCGGGTCCTTACGGGGAAAGTGATTTCGCGTCCAAAGTTGCCCATATTCTTCCTCCAATCATCGTCCGTGATTAATCCTTCTCCGGCTTTTCTCCCCTTTTCTGCCTGCCTGACCTCCTCCGCTCCCGACTTGACAATTGTCCACAATTGGCCGATCGGTGCTTCTCCTGCTTTCGTCTCCTCCAAATCAGTTGGCATTTCTCTGCTTTCTTTCCCAACTTGATCTTCGCGTAAAGGCTTCTCATTTACCGCTTTTCCAATCACTTCAAACACATCATTTTCCTTAACACTTACCGAATCGTTCCTTTTTCCTTCAATTGGTTTCGTTGGCACGTCACCGAATCGTTCCTTTTTCCTTCAATTGGTTTCGTTGGCACGTCCTCGGACGGCTTTTCAATTCTCACATTCTCCTCATTTTTCTCCTCAGCTTTTACTTCCACGTCCTCAGACTGGTCACTTCCGCTTAAAATCACGGCACCTCTTTGGTCTGCCCTTTCTTTCAACACTTTTGCTTCCCCGATTTCTTTGTCCGCAGACTGCTTGTCACTCTTCCTTTTTTCTTCACTTCCCTTTTCGGCATATTGTCCAACCTTTTGAAACTGAACTTGCTGCTGAACAAAATGCTTAGTCGTGACCTCTGGCACTGCTGGGCGTTGAATTTGCTGACGAATTGGACCAACTTTTTGTGCCTCTGTTGCAGTCTTCAATTTCTGAGGAGTTGGCATGCGCTTCGGCCCTGGCTGAAGGTTAACGCTGTGGCGACATTTGGGTGGCAATTCCTGCTTCATTTTGCTTGGTCCATGAATGGTCGCTGACTGAACTGCGGAGAAATGTATCCGGACTCCGTTTGATTGCCGAAAATGTCTCCACGCGGACGCTGACTTTGGATGACCTTTTGTCTCTGCTGCATTTCGTATCGATTTGGTGAGCCGACGACATACCGTAATCCTCTCTGTTTCTTTCGGCGCCATATTGATTTTCGCATGTGCCGATTTTGGTCGCTCTTTGTTTGGACTCAATATGGACAGCCAATGCGACGAATTCGTTCGTAACTCATGCCGGGGTGTCGTGCAATTTCGAGGGACATTGCCAATTCCGGGTTGTCCAACGCTCTGATCAGATGTTTAATGGCATACTCATCTACCATTTTTCCTGGCACTCCCGAATATGCGCGTTGTACGATGTATAGCACTCTGTCCGCCAGTTCGTCCATATATTCGCCCGACTTACGTCGCATTCCATTCATGAGTTCGTCAAATGCCGTCATCCCTCTGTAGGCAGGCTGTTCAAAATGGCTTGGCATTGCTTGTTGAATTCGGAACTTTCTTTGTTATTTTACTTTCGTTCAATATTGCTGATGTGGCGAATGGAATTCTTTTCCCGTTTTCGGTTCACTCGATGTGATTTCTTTTACCCTTGTGAATAAATTCGCGAAATTGTTTTTCCGTTTTTTGCTGAAGATCGGTGCTCACAGACGTTCAAATTCTCCTTCGGGATTTCTTTTCCCTTTTTTCCTCCTCCACTTTCAAAGCATGCAAATTTTTGGCCGAACCGCGTCAAGATCAGCACCTTTTCCGGGAGCAGGGTTGCACGAAAACCCAAAAAATAAATTTTCGTACACGAAAACGAAACGAAAATCATAATTCGTAACGAAAACGAAACACGAAACAAAAAAATAAATTTTGAAATCCGAAAACGAAAACGAAACGAAAAAATATTTGTGGACGAAAACGAAACACGAAAACGAAAAAATATACGTTTTCGTACGAAACGAAACGAAAAAGACGAAAATTTTTAAAAGCAAATTTTATTCATTGTCAAATCCACAAATCAATAAATTTGATGTAAAACTAATTTTTTTTCTAAATTTTTTGATGAAAGACTATTCCCTAGATCATTAAACATTTTTTGGCAGTTGAACAAAATATATGCGTCGTCGTGAATTTTTTTGAGAATTTAGCTGGGTTTGTTAAGAATTTTTTCTTAATATTGCATTTTAAAAATAATGTATTTCCACCTAAAAAACATTTTTAATAGTTATAAAAAGAAAATCAAGAAAAATTTTTCACCACATAGGACTCGAACCCAAAGGACTATGGTCACAAAACCTACAACACAAACCACTCGGCTATATATATATATTTTCTTTCCACCACTTTCCCTTCTACTTTTACACTCAAATCACCATTCTTAACCCAGTGGTATTTTTTCGTGTTTTTCGTCCAAATTTGCTTTGACGAAAACGAAACGAAAAAATGAAATTTTCAAACACGAAACGAAAAAATTTTTCTGGACGAAAACGAAACACGAAAACGAAACTCAAAAAGTGACGAAAAAAGGAGACGAAACAAAAACGAAACGAAATTTCGTGCAATCCTGTCCGGGAGCGCCACGTGATAAAAATAGGGCAGGCGACAACAAAATAGTATCTGTAATGAAAATAAGACACGAAAAAACGTAGAAAATGTAGCAATTCTGTTAACAAATTCAATTAATTTTTCAAAAATTTTTATGGCGGCGCCTACCGGCACCGCCAGACCCCACCCAATCAAGTCTTGTTTTTCTTTTTCAAGCCCCAAATTGCTCAAAAAAATTGTTGGCGGTGAGAAATTTGTCGCAAATGCCGATTTCGTTGAATAAAATGCGAGATTAAGCCTTAAAACAACGTTTTAAAAAATGTACTTATTTTTTACCCCAAAACTTATTTTTGACCTTCGATGTCCTTATTTCCGAAAAATTTCGATGGCACCTCTGATTAAATAACAGCACACAAAAGGGTCACAAACGGCAATCCAAGGAGAGGCCGCACACAAAAAGAAAGTGCGAAATGAATATATATGAATGAATGATGAACGAATATTGAAGGAGGGGAAATGGGCAGTGACCCACACAAAAATCAATAATCAGAAATGAGAGACAAACAATCTCGATGATCAAAGAACATAAATTCAAACCATAAATGAACGGTCAAAGGTCAAAGCTAGGACAGGCCGTGGTGGTTCGAATCCCCACCGCGCGTTGATCTTTTGCACTTCCGCGGACTGGCGGTTGTACATGGCGCTCCTGGGTGGATGCCGCGTCCGGGGGAGTTGTTGAAAAATGAAAACGGGCGAATAATGTCCACAGCAACTCCGTCTCTCCACTTACTCTCTGACTAAAGTCAATGAGTCCGGAGACCGGCCCTCTTCAGAGGCTGGGGATGTGGTGCGGTCACTTAAAAGCAGGGCTACCATTTGTGCTTGTTTGTAAGCTTTTGGCTTATTTTGAGGGTCCAAAGCTTACAAATTTCAAAGATGCTTATTTGTAAGATTTGTGCTTATTTCAGCTTCTTGTGCTTATTTTTGGCTTATTTTTGGGATTTCAAGGGAAAACTCCGATTTTGAATGGTAATTTTGAAATAAATGTTTTTGAAGCGATTTTTATATGCAAAATCTTAACAAGATTCACTTAAATATTCAAAAAAATTTGCCGTCGATGCATAAAGCACCGCCGGATCAATTACACTTGACGATTTCTGCTTTTTTTTCTTATTTTGTGTCTTTTTTTTTGCGAACCCAAAGAAAATTCCGATTTTTATCTTCTAAAAATCGTTAATTTTGCCTTCAAAAATGAAAAGGACATGAAAAAAAACAAAAATTTGTTAACAAATCCAGTCATTTTCTTCCAAATTTTCCCCGGCGGCGCCTACCGGCACCGCCTCTTCCACCAAAATAATTTTGACTTTTTGTTTTCAAGCCCTCAAATTGCTCAAAAAAATGTGAGAAATATGTTGCAAATGCAGATTTTGTTGAGTAAAATGCGAGATTAAGCCTCAAAACATCGTTTTAAAAAATTGGCTTATTTTTGACCCCAAAGGCTTATTTTTAACCAGTGATTGGCTTATTTCCGGAAGATTTCTATGGCACCTCTGCTTAAAAATGATTCTCATGCCTTTGAAGGAAAAGGGTGAGGAAAGTGCAAGAGAAAGGATGCGTGCGTAGCTCAGAGGTAGAGCATCCCCGTGTAAGGGAGGGCCGTGGTGGTTTGAATCTCCACCGCGCGTTGATCTTTTGCACTTCCGCGGACTGGCGGTTGTACAAATGTCGTTGATTTTCAGGGACAAAAATCTCCGACCAATTTTTGTTACACCATTTGGATTAGAAGCAGTCACTTTTTTTAATAAATTTGCTCATTATATATATATAAAACATATATTCTAATTTGCTCACTTGAGATTAATTAAAATGTTTCTGTGTGTACATAATCGTTACTTCCCGTTTTCTAACGATCTTTGAAATAGTTTATATGGTTAATAAAAATGGATATAAAATTGAAAAAAGATACATATAAATATGAAATGATCAAAAACACTTTTTTAAAATGTTAATAAAAATAATAAATGCTTCAAAAGTCAAGAAATTTAAGAAAGTAAAATTCTAAATAAACTCAAGGTATTAACAATACATTTCGAATTAAGGAAAAATTGATGAATAAGAAGAAAATTATTTTTTCACAACTTATCAACATCTTGACGAAAGTTTAAAACGAACTTTTAAAAATCAACTTATTAAACTCCTAGAGGCTTAAGACAAGAAAAACAGTTCAAGTTTTGTTGTCGATTAAGGAAAAAAAGATTGATTTTCATATACCACAATTACTATATTAAAGTCCCCGGGGCTCTATTTTTCAAACCCTCCTCAAAGGGGGGGGGGGGAGCTTAATTTCAGAGGGGAAGGGGCATTCTTGAGATCAGCAACCCGATACCGAATCCGGAGCTCGAATTGCAGCAGGCGTGTGAAGCCAACAAATAAATTAATTTGTTTAAGAAAAAAAATTGAATATTTAAACGATCATTCGTTGGAATATAAAACATTCAAGAAATAAAGAAATTTATTGGGTCGAAAAATAGAAGTTTCCCTGCAAAGTGCAACCCCCTTCTAATAGATCCCCCACTGAAGAGGTATTATTCAAAATCCCCGGACTTTGACACGCTCTGTTATTATTTTATTTTTTGGAATTTCCCATATGCCCATATTAGGGTTGTTTTGGGTCGAGAAAAATATCGGGCCGGGTTTCGATTCCGGTCGGCTGAATAAAGCTTGGGTCGGGTTTCGGGTTGGCAAAGGTACCGGGTCGGGTTTCGGGTTGGCAAAAGTACCGGGTCGGGTTTCGGGTCGGGTCAGCTAAAAAAAGCTCGGGCCGAGTTTCGGGTATCCCGAAGCAACCCGGGCCCATATCCGCTTGGGTGCCGGATTAAACAATGCCGGATTTTCCGGCATCATGTATCTCATTTTCTTTCACATCTTTCAACACTTCAAAAATGCCGCACTTTCTTTGTTCACGACGGAAGCGTGGATGAGGTTGGCGCAACGCGACAGTTGCCACCTGTTGCGCGCAAATGTTGTGGTGTCGTCACGGAGATTTGCTGTGGTGGCATGGTAATGCATGGCAGCATCACGGCAACCGGACGTACAAGCATGTTGTACACATCATGGCGAACAGTTTTGTTTAAGAGCAAGTAGATGATTGGAGGAATTCCTATTATTTTTAGCCGTATTTTAAATATTAAAATATATACCATATTTCCTATATTTGAGAGCCCCACTCCATTTGAAGACCACCCCCAGAAGTTTGAAATTTTTACTACTAAATTAACTGAAAACCCAAAAACGACGTATACCATATTTTCTATATTTGTGCCCCCCTTTAATGATGTCCCCCCCCCCTTAATAGCGTCCCCTTTTTAAATGTCAATATTATTATCATTTTCACCCACCATGTGCCAAAATCCAACACAATTGACCGGCAATCAACAAAAACTCATTGAGCGGCACATATTGCATAAGCACATAAACACCCGAAGCGATTGCATTCACACTGCTGATCAGAGAAACTTGGAGGAAAATCTATAAAAATTTTTTGTCTATAAAAACTAGCGACCAAAATTCTTACCGTATTTCCTCTAATAGCCGCCCGGAGCGGCTATTTTTCGATACCCCTTGAGGGGGCAGGCGACAAATGGAGGGGGGTGCCTATTTCAAAAATTGCTCCCCTAGAGGGGGGTAGACATTTAGAAGGGGGGGTGGGGCAAATGTTGGGGGCGGCTATTAGAGGAAATACGGTTTACAGTATACCTTCTTCTGCGATACCATTGATGGGCCAGTCTTTATAACGCGACCCTTGATGAAGACAACAATCGCAAAAAACAAATATATGGCGGGGAGTACCGTAACCACGACAATATCATGCACTGACATCACATCGTTACGGTACTAAACATGTGTATATTATTTGTCTTACGAGGGGACCATACCGAACTGTCACCAACTAAATCACTTCAAAACCATTTCAAACGTGTAGAGCACCCTCCATTTAGTTAAGAAAATTTTTGGCTTTTTTTCCCCACATGGGTAAATTGGCGAGATATGACAGATTTAAGTTTGAAAATGGCAGCAGAAAAGGACATTTTTTTTTAATTCATAAAAAATCAGGGAGTGAAGCTGGACCGGCAAGCCTTATATCAAATTAGCAAAAAAAGCTCCAACTATGGTATATCAAGACTTAATCATTTTAAATAAATAAATTTAAAAAAATTTTTTTGTAACATTTCCATCGGTAAAACAGCGAGATAATTTATGCATGAATTAAAAAATGTCTTTAAAGATTGATGGAAAGGCCAAATGTACATTTTGCGCTCTGTTTTTTCTAAAACATTCCTACTCCTTTTCCCCTTCCCAAAATGGAAAATTTATTG
>JAKKIK010002616.1:0-10488 GCA_024500135.1 Heterodera carotae
TCCGCAATTGTCGCGTCCGCAAAAGTCGTCCGCAATTGTCGTCCGCAATTGTCGCGTCCGCAATTGCCAATCCGCAATTGTCGTACCGCCAAATTTTTACCATAAACCACTCGGACATTGTGCGCCGATGCACAGAGCCGCCGGGGGGGGGGGATTCCATAAAACCCGCGCTCGCTTATTCAAGTTGCTTAGGGCTCCAATTATTTAATTAATTTTCACATTTGTCGATAAATTATTTATGCATCAACAAACTAAAGATGCATAATTAAAAAAAATTTTACCTGTATTAGTGGGTAATAAGTCAAATTCTGGAACCAAAAGCTTTGCTGCTCCAGCAATGAGATCGGCACCAGCGACTCGCCTACAAAATCGCCAAAAAATCGATGGCGATATTTTGCGTCACGCGAATCGCCCAATTTGACGCCGAGATTGTCCAGACATACTGCGATAAATTGATCCTCCTCAAGGCTGTCACCGTCAAAGCACATCGTCATGTCGTCCAGGCCACGCTCAACCAGCAACTGAACAATCAATCGGACACAATCATTGACTAAACTAACTGATTGATAAATGATCCGGTTCGTCGGCTATGAAACGCAGCTGGATGTTGTGGGTTAGGACCGGTACCCAACCCGGACCCTGCTGAAGTCGAAAACGCTGATAAAAGTTTGGCAAATTGTGTTCAACCTTCGGACCAGCAGAGGCTTTTGTCTTGTGCTCCTCTTTTTTTTTGTGTTAACACGAGTTTTTTTTCAGATTTATGCATCGGTTGGAATTGGTTTGGATCCGCGCACCTTTTGAGTCCGGATTCCAATTTTTGCACTATTTTTTGTTGTTCTTTTAACACATTAAACGCACTTTGAGCGCATTTCGGCTCATCACATATCCGCTTCCGCCCTGCGGGAACAGTCGATCATTGTACAGCGTGGTGCGCAACTTGCAACCAAAATAGATGAGCTCCTTGGGCGAGTATGGCATAAGCATCAGTCGCAAATTCTCCATCACAACGTAAGCGTCGTCGTCAGCACGAAAAAACCAATCATAATCATTCTGAATTTTTGCTTAACTATAAGTAATTAAGAATTTTAATACAAATTTATATAATTTTCTAAAAAATAATATGTGAAAGTTTATTTTTTAAATTAAAATATAGCAAGACAAAAATTAGATGTAGAATTTGAAACATTAATATTTATAAGCGAATGGAATTTTAAAATTGGCCCAAATTTCACACTAAATTTTCTGTACCCAACGCAACGCTTTATTGTAAAACTATCAATTGTGGTATTTCTTCCTTTCGAATTCCTCACCAAATAATTCTTGTAAATATATTTGGCAATTTTTTGCGTCCTTCGCCAAATGTATTGCCTTCCGAGCGGAATTTGCAGGTCAATCGCCGGAAGGGACGGGTCCTCTTTTGAGGAGAAGAACATAAATTTGGTGCAGTGTTGGGCCCACGTGGCCTTCACGTGCCGGGCACGCGTCTCGTGGAAATTCTCATAAGTGAAAATCCAACAAAAAACGCGCACTTTTTTCGCTATTTCTTGTGCAACAGTGCCTCGAGCTAAAATTTAAAGCTTTTTATTTATCAGTTATTCTTGGGCGAAATTTTGATAATTCCAAATTTCAATGCCAAATGTCGAATTTCGCTCTAATGTTAACAAACACATAACTTACCGTCGAAAGGGTAAGTAAAATTTTCGTTGAAATACGCCTCATAGCCCATCAGCTGCTTCGGC
This sequence comes from Heterodera carotae, assembly GCA_024500135.1. Taxonomy (NCBI): domain Eukaryota; kingdom Metazoa; phylum Nematoda; class Chromadorea; order Rhabditida; family Heteroderidae; genus Heterodera; species Heterodera carotae. The sequence goes on from JAKKIK010002616.1 coordinate 1,740, forward strand.
AAATTGACCAGTGGTTTCATTTTGGGCATTTCGCCCCTTTCTTTGGGCGCGGATTGCGACGCCGGCGGTGACGACGGAAGAAACATCCAAAGGAGTACCAAATCGAACAGCAGGCCGATAAAGAGGCCGAAAAGGAACGGATGAGCCCTGGGGAGACCTTTCGACAAAAGCCAAAGTTTGTGCAGCCATTTGCACTTAGAGAGCCGCCCAATTATTTTGGCCATCAAATGATGATGCTGTAAGCTTATGGATTTGCCGGTTTGGCTGTTTTCACTGCCAATGCCACTGTTACAGTTTATGTTGTGTTGCAGTGGCGAGAAATCTTTTTTTTCAATTGAAAATAATAAAAATTTAAGTAATTTTTGGATAATTCAACTTTGGAATTAAATTAAATATGAAAAATGAATAAATTAGCTATGTTACCCCTCCCCGAACCTTCGTGGACAAAAAAGTCGTGGGTGTCGGTTAAAGAGACGTCATGGATAAGTAAAGAAGTCCACAAATGTGCGGGATTTTGGAGGAATATTGGAAAATATTTATGCAAGTATTTTTTCAGACTACATATTAACTGTACTTTCAAGTTTACTCCCAACGAAATAAGTTTATCATTTCCAAGTTATTAATTAAAAAAAATGACGGTGAATTTTGGTGCAAAAAATTAAAGCCAATTAATTATGAAAAGCTTAGCGACTGATCCATTTATTTCGAATAATTCTGTCTATTAAAAATGTTAGCCCTAATAAAAAGTAAAACTGAGACAGATTTAAATGTGTTGGCGTCGCCGACCTTTGGCGGTGCAAAATGGCGACAGCTTATAAATATAAATTGACACACTTCAGCAGCAGCAGCAGCGATAGCGACAGACGGGTTCCTGCTTCAAAATCAAATCGTTCGATCGCATCTTTTTGCCCCCGGCGGGGCTTTCCACTAAATATTCTTGATTTTGTTGCCAATGAAACGACAATAAGAAAGGTGCATCCAGACTTAATTTGTCATCAAACGGAAACGAAATATGTGCTGCTGCTGGTGTCCACTCAACCAATAAATCTTTTACTTTTTCCATTAATTTAATTAGTGAACAGTAGGATTAATTTACTTTTGAATTTTGATTTCAAAATGTTGGCAACGATCCTTTATTTAAGCACCTAATAAAATAATAACAAACCACTACAATACATATAATACAATACAATATATTACACTATACAATACAGTATAATAAATATAATACAATAATGTACAATCGTCACATGTTCGCCGTTGTTAATTTGATCGGGATTTTGCTGTTGAAAATAAACATTCTTCTTCTGTTCAATCAACTTGAAAAGTACAATAAACACAGTGGCGGCAAAAGCATTTTGTCTTTGTTTAAAGTATCAAAGACAATTGAGCAAATATTTGTGCTGCGCACTTTCCATTATTCGCAATCGTAAATTAATATTATTTTTTTAAATTCAAATTTAAATCACTTTTTTGGCATTTAAGGAGAGAAAAGCATTCGTTGTCCACCATAACATTGCTAAACGTGCAGAAACAGCTGTTGGACCAATTGAATTGGTTTGATGCCAAATGTTTGGTGCACTCCTCCAACGGATTGTTTCCCCGGAGGGACGAATCGCCTCAACTGATCGTCCTGCACAATGTTGGCCAATGCAGGCTTGTCCTTTGTGCATTGGTCTGTCCCCATGGACGCCCTGTGGACGAAGTCGTCTTCCGATTCGCGGGCAGTAAACCGTTGAAGGTACATATTAGGGTAGTTCTCGGCCGGTTTTAAACCGGGGGTCCCGGTTTTCGGTTAGGCCGGTTTTCCGACCCCCGGTTTTCGGTTTCGGTTCGGTTAACCGACCGTGAACTACCCTAGTACATATCTCTCAATTTTAAATAATCATCATCATCATCATAATTATTATGGCTGTTCGTAAAGGCACCTAAAAACCACAAAAAAGGCAGAAAAAAATTATAAATCCAACATAGAAGATCAAATTAAGTGAAATTTTTTTAAATATCGAAAATAGTGCTAATTTGTAAGAAAAGCATAATAATTTTTGTTGAAAATAGTTGCAATTTTGATTAAAAAAAACAAATTGGCATTCGGCTGGATATTGTAAATAGAGGAACCATATTTGAATCTGCTAAGTGGGAATTGAAACCCCGCCAGCACCCTAATAATTCCACACCTATTTTTATAAATTACCTTCGCTTATTTGATGTTTTCTTCAAAATGATTGAATATTTATTTCCATTTCTGATCAGTTCCCCGTCTCCGCCGTGCCGGATTTGCCCGAGAAGAAAGTGCCGCTGCTTTTGTGCATGGGCCGTGTGTTTTTCTTTGAGCAATGGCATTTATTCATCACCGCCATGGAACTGTACAGAATGCAACGGGTGGACACAGTTGTGGCCTACCTAATGAGCTCACATCCGGCACTTTACGAGTTGATGCAAATGTATGCCAATGATGGACTGCTCAAAATAAGGGCTAACATGGAAATGCCGACAGACACCGAACATGGCACAGCATTCAGATACAACCCGAACAGCGAAATGGAGTGGAACAACCAGGCAACAAAACTGCATAGAAGCCTCCTCTTCCAATAGCCGCCCCATAGGGGGATAATAGTTTCCTCCAATTGAAGACCCTCCCTCTCTTCCAATTGCAGCCTCTGCCCCTTCTAATTGAAGACCCTTCTTCACTTCCAATTGAAGCCCTCTCCCATTGACTCCCGTCTCTTAGAAAAAACGCTATTGCATTTCAAATACATTTAATATTCTTGATGTATTCTTTCATTTTGCCATAAATAGTCCTCCCCCCCGGCTTTCCATTGAGCAATATGTAGGTGCATATACGGTGGTAGTTCATGAACACATTCAAAGATTGTTGACATGCATGACTGTTTGTATGAGCATCGAGAAAGTGCCGAGTTCATCGCTTTTCTTGATTGGGATGACATTTTAATTTCGCCGACTTTTGCGCCATTGCCAGGAATTATCAAAAGATTTTCTGTGTACAACGCCGATTCAGCCACCTTTTTGGTGCAGCGTTACCAAAGCTATTTGCACGATTTGGGTGGGCAGCCAATTGAAAGATTATAAAATTGCAAATGCATTTAAAGTTATTATTTAAATTCAAGCGTATAATTCTGAGAAAGTTTTAAAAATCTAATAAAAATTGCTTTTTTTCAGAGAGTTTTTCTGCTCAGAAATATTCGCTTCGAAAATTTTGGGACAATTGGCTTCTCTTTGACAAACAATCGCTTCAGAATAAGCAACAAAAAGTTGTCGGAAAAATTATTGTGCGGCCGAAATTCACCGAGTCGGTGAATTATCACAACGCGACCAAACTGCGCAACGGCTTTCGAGAAATTGAATTCCCGTCAAACGATGCGTTCATTATGCACTTACGGCTTAAACAAGTGATAAATAAATTACTTTTAAATAATATTAAATAAAATTGCTTTTTGATAAATTTCAGCCAATTTCCCCGACGGACAAATTGCAAATTGACGGAGCACAGCTCGAAAAAACATTTTTGGACTTTGTCCGTCGACAAAACAAATCGATGGAGGCCTTTGGGGAGCGATTGCCAAAAAAGGAATCGGCGATAGGGGAATTTGTTCAATGTTATTTGGCATCGACGCCGGACGAAGACCGTGCCAAGAATTTAAATCGGAAATGCCCTTCCATCCAGCACTGTCCCATCAACCAGGTGCTTTTTTTTTGATTTAAAAATGGCCTGCAAAATCAAAATTTTTAAAAGAATATTTTATTAAAATTAAATTAATAAAACTACAATAATTTACTACAGACAAAAATTGAACGGACAGAGCAAAAATGCGTGAACAATGTGAACATTTGGAGTCAGTACAATTCGCATGTTCGGGGAATCGCAATTTCTGTGCTTGAACGGAGCACATTTGAGAGAACAGACCGATGCAAATACATGTGAAAAAGCAAAATGAAAGAAGCACAAACAAAATGAACTGATTTAATAAAACAAAGCAAATTTTTGTTGTCCATTTTTGGGCGTTTAGAATAAATGACGGAAAAGGAAAAAATTTGCATAAATAATCAATTAGTCGGACTTTTAAAAAAGCACCAAAAATCGCAAGCATGGAAAATGCCAAAGAATCTCAAAAAAAGCGTTAAAAATTTACCAGACTTTAAAGTCAAAATTTTGTTTATTCAACAATCATTTCTTAAAAAACAATTTATTGGCAATGTTTTGGTGTGTTCTTTAGGAAGAACCCGCAAAACTCACTGATTATATACCGTAATCCGTTAAAGAAAAGTCTGCATTACATTTGCCTTGTACCCAAAAGTGTCAAAGGAATAATACCCTTTGAAATTGCCAAGAAGAGTGAAAGTGCCACCAATTCATTCTCGGGGATAATCCCTTCAGCAGCTGATATTTGGCGGATGAATATTTCGAATGTTATCCCTTGGGGCATATTGCATAATTCAATTAGCGCCTTTTTAGGTTGCCGATTGCCTGCAGTACTGTCTCTCTTCCCTCTGCTGTTCCCCAGGGAAAATTTAAGGAATTTTTCGCCAAAATAAAAGGAAAAGTGGGCGGGAGGGAAGCGATAGGGATGAAGCAAAAAGGTGGGGGGGGGAGGGTAAGGGGATGATGGATTAAAATGTTAGGCGGACGGAGGCAATTTTGGCACTTTTCTCATTGCTTTGAGTGAGCGAATGAATGAAATGAAGAGGAGAGCCACAGTATTAGCAAAGTGAATTTTGTAATCATTCTATTCCATTCAATTCCATTTAAAAGTGCATTTCCCCATTTTTAAAATTGATGCCGCCAATGTTTCATTCGATAAATGCGCTGATCGGCGCTGATCAAAATCACTGTTCGTCTCCCATTGAACAACAGACTCCATTTGTTGATCACCAAAGACGCATCTTCAAAAAGAAGCCGTCGGCAACGAATGAAAGTCAATCATCGAAATGCGCCAAAATTGGACTTTGTGTAAATGATACACACAAAGTGGCCAATTCGAATGAGTAATTTTGTATAACTTAAATATTGATTTATAAATGCACCAACTAACAGTTCATTAGATAATCTCAAAGTATTCTTATTTTGAGCTTATTGGCATCAAAATATGGGCAATTTGAACAAAATATGGCAACATTACCGATTCTGAATGATGGCACTTTGATGGTTTCGCAAAAGCAAATTTCAATTGACCAACTGATGGCTTTAACACGTAAGTTGGCATTTGGTTTCTCAAATTGTGCAATTCGCTGCTAAATTTAGTCTTAAAAAAGTAATTATTCCCATTTTTCGAGAAATATATTCTAAAAAGGAAAGTAAAAAAATATTTCTTTTTGTGTGTCCGAAATTCCATAAATTTCTCTTCAGTGTGGAATTGGCAAACGTTGAGCCGTGGCATCCGTCGTCCGCGCACGACTTTCACCTCGCATCAGTTGACAGAATTGGAAAGGCAATTTGCCGTGACAAAATACCTTTCGCGCCCCCGGCGCTACCAACTCGCACGCGAACTTTCACTTAACGAAACGGTAAATTTGTGTGAAACTTTTTGAAAGTTTTTGAGGGAAAAAATTATAGCAAATCAAAATTTGGTTTCAAAATCGACGAATGAAACAGAAGCGAATGGCACTGCCGACGGATTCAGCGGAAGAAAATTAGTGGCAAAGTGCGCAAACGAACGGATCCGACAGATGCCTCTTTTTCAAACGCAAATGGAAAAAGGAAGATATTTAATGAATTCAAATGAGTGAAAAAATGCAGAAATTTGAGAAAGAAAATATCGAAAAATGCAATTGTTTTTTCTTTTTTTGGCCAAGTTCTGATCAGTCGACTCCCCTCTCCGATCAGAACAAAAAGGGTGAGTCGTGCACAGCAACGCCCAGCCCAACGCCGCCCTCGCGCGACTCGGCAAATTTTGTGCGCAACAAATGCCCTTGCTGTACATTGGCAATTGTGCTCATTGTTTCCGCATCGCCCAAAAAGTATCCGACGATACCCAACTCACTGGACTGTTAATATAAAACAAATTTAGGCATATGCAAATTTACTGGAAAAATGAATTTTTACAAAAATTCAAATTAATTTGCTTGTACTGACCAAGCTTCGCATTTTGTGCTCCTTCAATTTTTGTAGCGGAATGTTCTGAATTAAATAAAATTGTTTTTTTGTAAAAAGTGTCTCTCTTTTTTTGTTTTTTGTATTATGAACACTTCCCGCCCATTCAGTCAATCACCTGCACATTCATAGGCTCCAATTTTTCCATCAAAACCATCGTCGAGCGTTCATTTTCCGTCATTTCCTTCAATTTTTCGGCAATTTTTTCGTCCCAAAAATTGTTTCCACCGCCGTCACGGTTCGTTTTCAGTACAAAAGCTTCTGGCTTCTCAATGGCTCTCTTAATTTATTTTGATAAACAATAATTTAACACACTTTTTTCCCTACTTTTATCACTGCTCGAGTGATTTCGTCGTCGTTGTCCAAACCCCAAAGGCCAGCGAATGTTTTACGAATTGATTTAATCATTTCTTCCTTTTCGTCTGGCAAGAAATGCTCCAACATTCCCGGCAATGCCAAAGTCTGAAGCAAAATGTTGACAAAAGCGGATTATGTAAAAATCTTTTTATGGTGGATGGACAGAATCGGTCGTTCCAATATTTAAAAAGTCGAAAAGATAAGAGAGAAACTTAATATGTATTTCCTTGAATAAAAAATGGAAGGTTATGTCACATAAAAATCAATTTACAAAACGAGGGATTCGAACCCACACCGGACATACCATCCAAACATAAAAAATAAACCAATAGGCCATCATTGATAATGTATTTTGTTGTTCTAAATCATAAATTCCCTTTTCCTCCACTTTCCCTCTCAACTTTTGCACTCAAATCCCTATTCTTACCAGTGCATATTTGGTCCCGGTTCCGCCCGGATTTGAACGACAGGGACTTGACTTTTTTTTTTTTGAAAACCGAGACCTTAAAAAACCGGGATTTCCCGACCCGGTCCTATTGAACCCTAGTTTCAATCGAAGGCTTGGATGGCACTGCACCTGTTGGACCTTCTTTGAGCCAGCAAGTTGAATACTGGCATTTAAAGGCACCTGCAAAATGGTAATTTGAAAGTTGCTCAGCGAGAACGGGGGGAAATGATTTTGGTTTATTTTATATATCTAATTTATTTTTGTTTTACAATAAATATTTGCCAACTAACAATTGCGGTCGATTGTTCAATTTTGCGTCGAATGTCCCACAGTTTTTCGGTGGGCCAATCGCTTTCGTACAGATAATTCCGTTGGTACACAATGGCCACCTTTCTGCCGTTGAACTTCAGCGAAGAATCATTGGGGTCCAAAATCAGTCTGTTAAAAGTTAACATTCAAAAAAACATTAGCCTCCCAAATAATCAAATCAAAACGCCAAATTTAATTGAAAAACATTTGTTCCCCAATCAAAACTAACTTTTCTCCACATTCATTTAGTGTTAGTCGAACAACTTTGATTTTGTTGTCGGAAGCTGTCTCAATTTCATACTGAATGTGTCGCAAGGCAAAATGGCCGTGGTTATTTTTGATGGACATAATGACAATGATGGCACTTGGGTCTCCGAACAGTTCCCTTAACAAATGCATACAAAGTTTTAAGAATATGTAAATGTCCTAAATCAGGCTTCTAAATATTGGCATTTTTTTTATTAATTTGTTGGCACTGACCAATGAGGTGTCTGTCCACAGGGTACGCACCCGCTCCCCAAGACAAAAATTTCCTACACAAAAAGACAATACCCCCTAAAAGATTTTTGAGATTTCCCCAACCAAATAAGCCCAGGCCCAAATCTTTTAGACACATCCCTTGGCACTGACCATGCCTTTGTCAATGCTTCGCCAATAGCAGCGCCCGTTCTGTTTTCGGGCAAATTGTCTTCGGACAAGCCCAGTTTGGAGAACACTCGTCCATGCACTTGGCGAACTGCTTGCGCACTTATATTGCCACCAATTGGCCCAATATTTACTTCGACCTAATCAAAAAAAAAAAAAAGTATTTTTTGGATCCAAAGTTTGTAAAAGCGCCTGTTTGAGCTCATATTGGTCAGTTTCTTTGTTCACATGGCACATGTAATCCTTGAAAGTAATAAAAATGATATTTTTTAGTTTTATTTTTAATAAAACCAAAAATACTCACCGATCGTTGCAACAGCAAAGTGATCTTTTGCTTGATGACGCCATTTTGGTGTGCTTTATCCAGAATTTCCAACTGACGGCGAAGGAAAGTGTCCGTTTCGGCGGCTCTCCGAAGTGTCGTACTCAAAAAATTGTAGTCCCGGGAAACGCGAAAGTAAAGCAATTGAAGTGCCTGTTTAAACCATTTTGGAAAATTTAGAAACAGGCAAATAAGAAGATTGACTCTCATAAAATAAATGAAATTTTACTAAAAAAATGAAAGCATTTTGCATTATGTATAAAAAATTAATCATTAATTTAATTTTTTTTCATTTACTTAGGGTGTAACATAAGTTTCCGCACAACTTTTTTCTGCTAAATTCAAAAATTCATAACTCCCTAATTTCTACACTAATTTTAATAATTCTTTTTTTATTTTATTTGTCATTTTATTCTATTTCATTTCATACTGTTGTTTCACCTTTTCTTTGTTTACTCAATTTCTCCAGCTTCCTTTCCCGACCATGCCAAAAACAGACATTCGCGCACTTATTTTTCACGAATTTTCTCTGACCAAAAACAAAATCAGACAAGGCTAA
>JAKKIK010002617.1:0-10476 GCA_024500135.1 Heterodera carotae
TTCCCCCAAAATTTAATGGGTGGGGGGGAAAAAGGGAATTTCTTTAAATTTTTTTTTTTTTTTTTTTATTTAAGGGCCCCAGGGTTTTATTTTCCCCCCCCCCCCCCCCCCCGCCCTCAAAGCAAAAGGATGTAAGAGACGAGGGCATGAGGGTATGTGAGGGGCTTTAATTTTCAAACCCCTCCAAAAATAGGGACTTTATTTAATAATGGGGGGGGGGGCTCTACTAGAGGGTTTGACGCCTAATTAGAGAGGTGAGGGGCACTATTACAAGGACTTTTGTAATTTTATCCCTTCCAGGGTTTGGCCGCCAACGAATTGTTTCCTACCGGTGTTCGCAATGCTTCATTCTCATTTGGTCAAGTGCTCACCCGGATCGCCGTTGTGTTGGCACCACCCCTATTCATGCTGGTAATGTTTATGGCATTTCAAATTCTTTTTTTACGAAATAAAATTAAAAAAACAGCATTTTTAGCCTAATATTTGGCCCTATTTGCTGTTGATGGTGTTGGCAGTTGCGGATGCTTTTTACTTCCAGGTAAAATCTGTCTAATTGACCTGTCACTTAATTTAGAGATAAATGAGGGGGAAAAAAAACTGAATTTTGAAAAGTAAGGCAAAATTCGTTGTGAAAATTTTAAGGCTTCTTGGCTGAAAACAAATTGTTGGATTTTCGCTCTTTATTTTGTCATTTTGGTTATGTTTTGCGGATTTTTCAATAAAATTGCCAGCAGCCATCATACTTATAAATTCTCTTCCCTCTCTCTCTCTCTATTCTCTCTCCTTTCTCTCTCCTCTCTCTCTCCTCTCTCTCTCTTTTCTCTCAGTCTCTCTCCCTTTTCTCTCTCATCTCCCTCTCCCCTCCCTCTCTTCTCTCTCTCTCTGACTGATCACACATCAAAAATATTCAGTTCAATGTGATCGAGACCAAGGACCGCCCGATGGGCTCCAAATTCCCGGACGTGGAAGAGCGCATTTTCTACGGCAAATTTCGCCGTGCCAAGGGGCGCAAGACGGACGTGGAACTGCTGCCCCGCGAGGGCGACCAACAGCAACAAAATGTGGTGGCGGACAAATCGGCAAAGGACGACTGACGCGCTGAATGATTGGCTGGCTGAATTTTGGGAATTTTGCCTTTACATAATACACATATAACAATCGGAGAAACAATCCTCAAAATGTTGTTCAATTTTTGTTTGTCTCATCAGCTATCTATATTACTAGAGATCGGACAACCGGTTCAACCAATTAATTGGTCAATTTATTTTAATTGTTTTGTCCGATCTCTAATTTTTACCGTATTTCCTATTTTTTTAGAGCATCCCACCGTGCCTTTCACCCTCCTCAAAAAAAGGAGAAGTGGGGGGGGGGGCTTTGTTAGAGGTGGGGGCTCTAATACAAAAAAAGGGAGAGGGACTTTGTTAGAGGTGGGGGCTCTAATAACATAGAAAAGGAACTACGGTATTATTGTCTTTAAACATTTTGTGTTTTTGATCAAATTGAATTCATTTTTGTGTACTGCACGACCTATTTACTTTCTCAAGGGTTTCAATTTAACTACGAATGTATGGCCTAACATTTTTGAGTCAAATAAATGAGAAAAGTGCTCATAAATATTTTTGCGTTGATTGAAACTTTAAAATCCACAAAGAATTGATCAAATTAGGACAAGGGTATTGACTGAAGGCAGGCCTAGATGGGCCTAGGACGAAAAATATCCCATCTTTTAAGCTTTACCAAAAATAATGCAAATTTCACTTTTCATATTTTTGGAGAGCACTTTAAAGAGCAGTGAAAAGCATAGATTTGAATATGGTCATTAGACCGGATCAACCAATTAATTGATAATTTTATTGGTATTGAATTTTATTGGTCTCTTAAGATTTTCACAACCAACTAATTGATCAGACAATATTCACAAATTTTTCATCGGGTATTCAACAATGAATAGAATGAATTTCATATCCAATGAACGGTCGTGCGAAAAATTAAACAAATTTTAGGCGTGGTATGGCAAAATGAATCATTTTTAGGGGTATTAATTTTTCTAACCTTTAAAAAAACATTTATAATAATTGGAAATTTGTCACACGCCCAGCAGCAGGTGTCTTTTGTGTGTCTGATCAGAACATCAAAAAGGCTGCGCCGCCAGTCCCCCAAAAGGCTGCTAAATACAATCAAAAAAAAATTAGAATTGAACTTAGAGCAGGGTGTCTATCTCAGTACATCAAAAAGGCGGCAAAAAGGCGGCATTTAAAAAAATCAAAAAAATCGTGACATTTTAAGGGAAAAGAAGACAAAAATTGATAGATTTTAAGCCAAAATCTCGAGAAAAACAACTGCAGAACTTGATTTTATCGAATTCCCCATAAAATTCGGAAAAACCCAAAAAGGCGGCAAAACTCAAAAAGGCGGCGGTCGGCGGGTCAAAAAGGCGGCAAATGCCGCCCAAAGGCGGTATTATAGACACCCTGACTTAGAGTCGAATTTTGAGAAAAACCAGCAGCAGCAGCAGCAGCCGAAATAAGCACCGACGGCACGGCGCCACGGCTTCCGGCAACTTCCACGCCACTGTTGCACAGTTCGCTGTAGCAACAACGAATTGCGCACACTTTGCCATCGCTAAGATGGGTGACATTCTGCGCGCAATCAGACGCATGTCCACAATCACTGTAGTTGACGAAGCGGCGTATACCATCTATTTGCATGTATAGTATGTATTACAAGTAGAAAGTCCAAACAGGACCGGTTTCCTGGCACGGATTTAACAAGATGCGGTCCCGTGATTTTTGAAATTTTAAAAAATCAAAAAAAAATTAAATGAATCTTGTGTCCTCAACAATTTGGAAAGTGATCAAAGTTACCCTCTAATAGGTCAATCCTCCAATGGCCGATGCGCAAAAAGCTTTATGGCTAAAATACCAATTTCTACAAAATTGATTTCATTCGGAAACTCTATGTGTTTGTTTCAAACCTTTTTAATGCATATGAATCAGGGATTTAATTCCATAAAAATGAAAGTCAGGAACCGGAATTTTTCTAAAATTTGGACTCACTTTTTAAAATAAATATTAATTTTTTGTCTCTTTTTTTATATTTTTTATAAACACGGCTTTTACCTGTGCAATTCTCCTTCGAGCAAGCGTTAATCCCCTGCTGCTGGGGGCAAACCCATTGAACAGCACTATTTTGCACATCACGCTTCCAGCACTTAAAGGCATTGGTCGCCAAAGGCGACATGCCAATGAGCAGCAGCAAAATGCCGGAGGCAAACGCAAAACAAGATGAAGCCATATATTTATTTGGTGGGTTTTTGAAATATTGTAGAAATTTAATTTTTATTTCACCTATTTAATTGTGGTCAGATTAGATGAAATGCCAAAAATGCTTTGCCCATCGTTGTGTCCTAGTTTTATCCGGATATGATTTTTGCGCTTGGATTCTAGCAAATAGTTTTTGATTGAAGCTAGTGTCAGCTATTTGTTTAGCTTTAAGTAGATATTCTAATAACGACCAAACTGGTCAAGTTTGAACATCTGACTTTGCTAAATTCGAACTCGGAAAATCCAACTCGGAAAATCTGGCACACGAAATAAGACTCCACAATATGTAGTTTTTTTTTAAGAAAAAGCGATTAAATTTGTGAACAATAAATGTTAGCAGTTTTTTTAAAATTTAGACAAGAGTTGGGGTGTTTTTCAGGAGGATTCGGCCATTTGGTAAGCCTACCGTCAGCAGTATGCGGGTTTTCAAATCCTCTTCCATGCGCATTTCTTAAATCCGCCAGCGCGTTTCATAAATCCGCCAAGTTGTATTGATTACAATATTTAAGTGGACAAAAATATATACCTATTATGCTAGATTATCGGACAATAAATCAATTGATCAATACAACAAAATAATAAATAAGTTAGCCAAATTGATCAATTAAGTGATTGTGAAAATCGACAGGAGATCAAGAAAATTTCAATTAATTGGTTGATCTGGTTGTCTGATCAATTTGAGTTGGTTGTGAAAACCGATAAGAGACCAATAAAATTCAGTAACAATAAAATCACCAATTAATTGGTCAATTCATTTATTCTTTTCACTGTTTTTAAAGTGCTCTCCAAAAATTTAACTGACCAGCTAACAAATGATAAATAGAATACCGTATTTCTTCAATTTGAAGGCCGAGCCTTCTATTTTTCAATCCTCGTCTAGGGGGTCCGTCAAATGGAGGGGGCTTTCAAATGGAGGGGCGTCTTTTATTTTTCAATCCTCGTCTAGGGGGGGGGGGGCTTCAAATGGAGGGGCTTTCAAACGGAGGGTGTCCTTCAAATAGAGGAAATACGGTAATTTCTATAAGGGTTGATAAACAAAATATTTTTAAATAATAATTAGCAATAAATAATTCCAAAATTTTTGTCAATTTATATTCTTTGTATAAATACGTTGAAAAAATTTTTGCAGGATTTATTTATTTATTATTTATAATAGTGGATTTAAGAAACGCGCTGCCTGATTTTGGCGGAATTTAAGAAATGCACCAGCACGCGGTGGTTGTATCGGGGTTTCCAGTATCGGCTTGCTTTAATCCGGGTAATATGCATTATCCGTTGGTGCCAGCAGGCCACCAATCATCCTAAAATTCACTGGTGGATTTCAAGGAGCCAATGAAAGAACCAAAATTTGCAAAATTATTTAGGTAAATAAATATGAGCAAAAAATGATTTGTTGTATTAATTTTGCTTTCATTTTACTGTGAAATGAATGAATGGGCAGTTTAGGGCAAAAATTTAAAACGGATTAATCATCAGCCCTTTTTATTCATTGATGAGTGTGTTAAAAAGGCGGTGCCAATAGGCTCCGCCAGAGAAAAATTGAAAATTTACAGCCATGTTTCTTAAGAAAAATTAAGTTACCGTAATTCCTAATTTAAAACTCCCCCTGATGTAGAGCCCCCCCTCGAAATAAAGCCCCCTTTTGAGATGGGTTGGAATATATCGCCCCCTGAAGTAGAGCCCCCCTGAAATAAAGCCCCCCTTTTGAGGAGGGTTGAGAAATAGAGCCCCCGGGATCTTTATTTTAGGAATTACGGTAAATTCGAGGGAATTTAGGCGAAAATGACTATTTTTTGTTGAATTTTGTGTATTTCAATTTGCAACCTACTTACTTCCTCGTAAGTTTCAATTCAACTTCGAATGTATGGTCTAACATTTGAAAAAGTGCTTATAAGATTTTTGTCGCCGATTGAAACTTTAAAATCTACAAAAATTGATCAAATTAGGACAAGGATATTTAGTAGACAGGTCTAGACTCTAGATGGACCTATGACGAAAATCTCGGAGATTTATGCAAACGAAATCGATATCTTGCTCTAATATCTTCGTCCAATTATCTTCGAAAAAATATCCCATCCCTAAAGCTTTATCAAAATAATGCAAATTTCACTTTTCATATTTTTGGAGAGCACTTTAAAGAGCAGTGAAAAGCATAGATTTGAATATGGTCATTACTGGAGACCGGATCAACCAATCAATTAATCATTTATTGACCGGGTCTACCAATTAATTATCATTTTATTAATATTGAATTTTTTGATCTATTGTCTATTTCACAACCCCAACTAACTGATCAGACAATAGTCACAATTTTTTCATCGTATTCAACAATGAATAAAATGAATTTCATATCCAATGAACGGTCGTGCAAAAAATGCATAGTAAAGCAATGAAGCATTCATTAACAGGGTATTTATACACTTTATTCGAAACTTTATTTAAAATAACATTTATAATTATTGGAAATTTGGTTACCCATTATTCTTAAGAAAATGGGTTTATCCGATCTGTGCGCTGGTCACATTTATAATATTGTTCCTCCAATTCGTTGCTTTAAGCAGCAATCATACGCTTCATGTCTCAGAACATCAAAAAGGCGGCGCCAGTCCCTCAAAAGGGTGCATGTTTTAATGGGGTCAATGGCAGTTCGTACAATGGCAGTTCGTACAATTTAAAATTGTAATGACTATAACTTTTTTATTAGTCAACCTCATTCTACAAAATTGGTATCATTCGAAAGCTCTATGTGTTTAGAAGCTATCATTAAGCAAAAGCTAAGCGATTAATCCACTTTTAAAAAAATTATAAAGTAAAACTCATGAAAATTCATGAAATTCTCAATTTTTCGCAATTTACAAACCGTAACTTTTTCAAGAGTTTATTAATCGCTTAGCTTTTGCTTAATGATAGCTTCTAAACACATAGAGCTTTCGAATGATACCAATTTTGCAGAATTAGGTTGACTAATAAAAAAGTTATAGTCATTACAATTTTAAATTGTACGAACTGCCATTGTACGAACTGCCATTGACCCGATCAGCGTCCCCCATTAGACCTGATAACAAGTTTTATTTGAGTTTTATGAAAATGAAAATTTCAACACCCCCCGCTAATCGAGTGCAACATATACATAAAAAAACTGATAACTGTGCATTTTGTGGAATCGGCAGATCATCCAAAAATCATTTTTGTTGCCCCCGACGCCTGATCCGGTCGCTGATCTCATCATCCTCATTTATCTTTTAAGACTTTAGCAAAAAAAAACTGACAAAAACAAAAAAAAAATTGAACGATTTCTGAGAAACATAAGCCAATAAATTTGCATTGTAAGAATCATTTAATCCATCATTTTTTCTGCCCCGAATATTCCTTGTTCAGATCGTACATGAAGTTCGGGCCAAAATTGACCTTGACACGGTCACCCGCGTCCTTCAAGGCAACCGTTGGATATACATCGGTCAGTTCGACAAAAAGGTCCGCGGTGTCTGTAATAAAAGTCGTTTTTGCCGGTCATGGGGTTGTGTCAGGGATTGAACTGGATTCCGGATGCCGCCGGACCTGTTGGGGTATGGAATTCCGGGTTCCAAACCTTTTACGAAAAACTTCGGACTTTTCCGGAATTTTTAACAATACCCCGGGGGTACTATTAGAGGAAAAGAGAATTTTTCCAAAAATAGGTGGGATTTTAAGCAATTTTTGACTGAATTTTTATCAAAAACCTTCATTTTTAGTACAATTATTGAAAAAAAATTCTAAAAAAAAATCCTCCTGCTCTAATAAATACGCCTAGGTATATAATTTTTAAAAAATGAGACAAAAAATTAACAGATTTAGAAAAGTGAGGTGAGAAATTTTAAAGAATTATCTATTTTTGATTGAAAAAAAATTCCGGACCTTTTTTGGGGGTCCGGACTTTCATTTCGGCTTACGGTACCATCCCTGGGTTGTACATGACATGGCTTAAAAATGTAGGTACCCCTCCAAACAGCTGTGACCGGGGTGGGATCCCAATTCAGACTACCTAGGTTTTTTCCAAGGCTCATGATGGTCTAGCGCCCATTTTTTTCATAGATCGGGACCATATCAGGATTTTTGGCTCATATTCCGGATTTTTGATCCGGCTATATGTGCCCTTTCAAAAGCAGTCCCGAGTTTTTAAACCGGAATTAAAAATGTTAGGGATTTACACTTTTTAAATTGTTTCATAAAACCCCGATTCGGGACTATTTTCCTGGCGGGCTTTTATTAGAAATTTACAGTTTCCGAATGTCGACCGGTTCGAAATGTTGATGATTCGCGACATTCGACTCGCGTCGAGCGGTCGAAGTTCGGAACGGAAGCGGTCCCCCTTACTTACCCAAGCGTTTGCCGTTCTTTGTGTAGATGATTTGGCGTGTTGCCAAATTCAGGCCACAGCCAGCAACATCGCCGGTGGTGAACGCGCTGCCCTTCTTGCCAAAGTAGGGCAAACGACTCTCGTCCAACAGACAGCCGGGAATATGGTGTCCCCACCAAGCGCCAACACTGACGTACCAATGTCCAACACCGATGACGCCCAAGGACACCGATTTTTGCACTAGGCCAAAGCGAACCCAACTGCAAAAAAAATGCCCGAATAGGAGATAGGTAATATATGTGAATGGAATTTTGTGTCCAAATGGATGGCTCTCTGAAAATCCGACTTCGGAAGGTCTGGATCAAGCGCAAAAATAGTACTTACTGATAATCGGACACCCGGAAAACTTGGACAGAGATTAGGGGTTACTTTCCTGATAATCGGACACTCGAAATTAAAGGTTGCTTCCTGGTAATCGGACACCCGGAAAACTTGGACAGAGATTAGAGATTTAAGGTATGGGATAGTCGAACCAACCGAATAATTAATAAGCTTTTGTTTAAAAATTTCATAAAATTTAACTATTTCGTATTTGTTTTTTCAATAAAACCTTGTTGATAAAGGTTAATTAAAAAAAAAAAAATGGCGTGCGACTTACCGGGCCACTTTCTCAACTTTGATTTCGAAATAAAATATTCCGAAATGATGACGCGGAATCGCAAATTGGGCACGGACTGCGACAGAGCGAACGCCGGTGCAAGCTGCAAATGAGTTGTAAAAACAGGGATCGCTTTTGTCCTATTTTTAAGATTTGTCCTTATTTGGAGGGGACGAATCTTAAAAATTTTAAAATGTCTTTTTAGACCTAAAATGGCAAGTCTTATTTTTGATCCCAAAATCTTATTTTTGACCAATGATTGCCTTATTCCAGAAAAATTTCAACCTGGTCAAAAACTAGAGACCGGACGACAACCGAAAATCTTTTTTAATATAAATGATTAAAATTGGTTAGTTATTTTATTGGTCCTAGGTCGATCAATTAATTGGTCAGTAACAATATGTAAATAGCAACAAGATTTTGTAAAAAAAAATTTGGTTAGGTAACCATTAACCGCTACTATTGGGTCCAATTAATTGATTTATTTTCACCAATTAATTGTTTTATTCCGTTCTTTAATTCTCTAATAAAAACCGCACATTAATTCAAGAACCAATCTTGTTTAGGTATTAATTAATCCATTGTTCAGTCACATACCACGACGGTAAACAGTCAAACAATCCGGTTGAATGACGCACAAATCCTTATGGCAGTCCGCACTGTTCATACCATTTTGTGGTTGGATCAACAACAACTGTTGTAGTGGAAAAGATTTATTAGGACACCTTAGGACCAAGCCCGTATCCAGAAAAAATTTCCGGAGGGGGGAATTGGCCATTGAGCGCGCCATTTCAGCGTGAAATGGTCGGCCATTTCAGCGCCCAAAATTTATGGGTCCAATTTATGCTAATTTTTTTTCCTGGCTGTGCTATTTTGTCAGAAAAATGATAAATTTCCTTTGTTTAAAAATCATGTACCATTGATGGAGAAAACAAATCTTTTTTTTTCATTTCGGGGGGGGGGGGGAATTCCTCCCCTTTCCCCCCCCCCCCCCCCCTAGATACGGGCCTGCTTAGGACACAGTTGTTCAATTATTATAATAGCCCTCTCAATGAGCATTTCGAAACAGTGTGCTTTTCGGCCTTTTTTACCGTATTTCTCGAATAGAACCCCCTCTCTCCAATTGACCACCCCCGAGGGGGTATCAAAAAATAGAACCCCCAGGGGCTTCTAATAGAAAAATACGGTAAAGTTCATTTCGTTTGTTGGAAGAGTTACTTTTGTCTTGGAAAGTCGTTAGCAGAAATCTCGTCGGGAACAGCATCCAGCTGGGATTTGGCCAGGATCCCAGTAAAAACATGATTGTGGCGCCGAAAATCCCGGTATGGACAATTCCTAAACCTAGCAAAATCCCGGCCACTGGCCAGCCCAAAAATTACGACTCGACCAATGCCTAAATCCCGGCGCCGGGCAAATTCCAAAATTCATTGATCCAACCATAGATGGTGCTCCCACTTTTACGATCAGGCCTCCCACAGCGGCCGTTTCCCTTAAAGGGTCGGGTCTGATCAGCCCGTGCCCTACGGCATTTTGAACGCACATCGATCGATCCAAAATCATTTTTTACCTTTTGCTGATCACTGTCCTGCTGCTGTTGTTGTTGCTTCGCTTCCGCCATTTTCAACTGCTGTTCCACTTTGGTGACCTTCGCCTGCAGCGCAGCGTGTTCAGTCACCAGTTTCTGATGCTTTAATTCGCGTTGGAGAGCTTCCTGAACATGCAATCAAAAAGTTGGCACATTTTTATTTATTGGGCTT
Organism: Heterodera carotae; assembly: GCA_024500135.1. Classification (NCBI taxonomy): domain Eukaryota; kingdom Metazoa; phylum Nematoda; class Chromadorea; order Rhabditida; family Heteroderidae; genus Heterodera; species Heterodera carotae. The sequence continues at coordinate 10,075 of JAKKIK010002617.1, forward strand.
TTTATGGCACGTAGTAATTGTTTTTAAATATTAAACCAATTATTCACAAACAATATCAACTTTCGAGGTGTCGAGTTAAGAGACCCAAAATTTAGGGATACGAGTTGGGGGACGGGACGACTTTCGAGTTAAGAGGTCCAAAATTTAGGGATACGAAATGGGTGGACAAGAGGCCCAAAATTTAGGGATACGAGTCGGGTGGACAAGAGGCCCAAAATTTAGGGATACGAAATGGGTGGAAAAGAGGCCCAAAATTTAGGGATACGAAATGGGTGGACAAGAGGCCCAAAATTTAGGTATACGAAATGGGTGGACAAGAGGCCCAAAATTTAGGGATACGAAATGGGTGGAAAAGAGGCCCAAAATTTAGGGATACGAAATGGGTGGACAAGAGGCCCAAAA
>JAKKIK010002618.1:0-10471 GCA_024500135.1 Heterodera carotae
GCTAAAAAGTCGCTCTAAATCGAAAACTGTTCGGAGAAAATGCTATTTTTGGGCTTCTCTCGCCATAACTAAGCCGCGAAAAAAATAGTTTAAAACTAAAAATCCGGGCTATAATGATAACACATCGAATGTTTAATTAGATAATTTGAGGACTTTCGCTTTGTCCGAGGTGCACATAAGTGTTGAATTTAAGCATCATTTCTACTACACATACATATTTTGGTGGCATTCGAAAGCGATAAATTTTTTTAGCTAAGTTAATAAATAAAATACTTAAAATGTTTCACAAAATAAAATTTCCGCAAATTTGCGAGCCGCCAATTTCATTATGCGTAAAAATGCGTGTCCGAGTGATGAGAAACCATTTTTTACAGAAAATATCTGTTACCATGCCTTCCGATATGACTTTTCCAATATGCCGCACGCGGATCTTTTTAACAACATTGTGCTGCCGTTGTTCATTTCCAAGGATGACGGAAAAATGATAGCGTATAATTGCATCGCCGAGTTTGGATGTCAAACATGTCGATGCCAATACCGTGAGATTTAGAAAAAGTCGTAGCCCGAACTCTAAAAAAAAAGTTTAGGGCAGGAATTCAGGACCAGGCTTGGAATTCCGGGTTGGATCCCTGGTACGAATCCGTCAAAATAAAAATTTCTCAACAAAAATGCTGAAAAATACACCCGCCCCCTCCCTCTCTAAAAAAATGACTTTTCGATGCCAGGTAATCCTCAGAGGTACAAAAGAAAACAAAAATCCTTTTCTTCAAATCTACCTCAATTTGAATAATTAATCATTAATTTTGGGACATATTTCAATTCTCTCAATCAGCAAATGGTGCCGACCATTTTGTGTTCAATGCCTGTGCTATGCCCGACAAAGAGCGTGAAAATGAGTTGAAAGGATTTTGTGGTTACCCTCTTCATTTGAACTGCACAAGTTGCTTTGGCAACGAATGCAACGAAAATCGCATTGAGCGAGTGCGGCCCAAGCCGACATTGACACCGCCGCGCCGCAAAACCACCAAAAGCACGACGGACATCGCAACGGTCTGTCTATCCATCTATCTATTCCATTGAAAGCATACCATAGGGAGCTGTCTCCCCTGTAATAGAAACCTCTCCCCAGCTTGAAGGAGTGTTAAAAAATTGAAAAACTATGCATTTGAACTCCCTAAGAAAAGCCCGCCTCGGGGGGGGGGGGGGGGGGGGACAAATTTTTAAATTGTGAGAAATCGGACAGTGGAAGTATATTTTGGGTATCGACCGCACTCCTAACCAAAAGTCAAGACGCAATTGGGACCCCAAAATCAAAAATCCCTCTTTCCAATATTGCCCTCATTTCTTTAAAAGGTAACCACTATTTTTTCAAAATATTTCTAATCGCCAAAGATCATATTAGAAGTTAAAATAATAACGAGCAAATTTCTTTTTTGTTTTTAAAACATATTTTAGGATTTTTTGCCACCTATTTTATTTATCTATTTAAGGTTTCTTAGATTACAATAATAATTGGTGTTTTTCTCCGAATTTGTCCATTTGCAGATCACTCCATTTTGTCCCCACTGCAACCAATTGTTTTGTGTGATCAACAAGATTTGCACACAGTTTGATCAAAACAATATATTGATTGATCGATAAAAGAATCAAATTATGCCTAATTTGAGAGAGAGATTTGAGTACATTTTTAAAGGATAAATGTGACGTCGAAGCGCCTGACGGCTAAACTTTCGCAACGTTTTGCGGTCCGTTCACTGGGCAAATTTGGCCAAAATTGTACGGACATTGTTGAAAAGTTGGAAAGGACACCGAACCAAAATCTCAGCGATGACCTCACCAAAAGTGGTGGCACAGTGTTCATGGAGGACTATTTCTACTTCCAAGTCAGTTGCCCAAATAATTGATTTAATTACCAAAAATTAGACCATTTTCGATGAATTTAATTGTATTTAAAATTTCATTTTCCCATTTTCATTTGCTTTCAATCATTTTCATTTTAATACCATATTTCCTAAATAACCAAACTCCCCCCGCCCATAATAGAGACCTCCGGGGTTTTAGAGGAAATATGAAGTTTTATGGTAATCTAATTTTTTGTATTGAGTTTTTTTGATCCCTGGTCGTCTTTCGGCATCCAATTAATAGATATTTTTTTGGTCCTAAATCGACCAATTAATTGATTAATAACAATTAACTGACGGGAAAATTCAATTAATTGAACGCATATGGATAATATTGATCAACCAATTAAATTGATCAATTAATTAACAAATATTTTGATATTTCAACGATTTTGATCAACCAATAATTGATTCAATTAATTGTTTTGTCCGGTTTATGCTTTTAAGGCGGAGAAACCGGTAATCATCATCACCTGCCAGCAAAAGAAAAAGGAGTGTACGTGGAGTGGTGGATACGAATGCGTCCCAAATGTCGGCTTCAACGGCGATGTCTGCTGCTCGGAAGGCTTCCAGTGGAAGTGCGGCTCGGAAGTGGGTTTTAATGCGTGGTGCTTTTTGTACTCAAAAAATTAAATGGATAATGAAACCCAATGTAGATTTTAGCTAGCTGAAAGAGGAACCGCGCGAATTTTTAACTTTCTATTGGAGTTTTACGCCCAACAAAGACTGACCGGGAAAATTTGCGCATTTCTTGGTTTTTAATCTAACCCGAAACCTACCATTTTTGGCCACTTTTTGGAATATAAAATAGCTGCATAGGTATTTAATATTAAATTTAAAAAAACAAGGACATGTGAAATTGGAAAAACGTTATGGGGATTTTTGAATAGCATTGTCATTTTTAGATGAGCGTGCCTGAACTCATACAATTTGATTCTGTCTATGTACGTTTTCTAATATATTTTAATTGAACTTTTTCCTATAATACTTTTAGGACCAATATGTCCAATGCCACCTGCGCGAGTACACCGTCTGGCACACCTTTTTGAAGTGTCTACCCGACACTTTTTTTTGCGTAATAATTTGCAAATAAATCTGTTTTTAATTAAATATATTTAAAAATCACTTCAGAGATGGAAGGAGATTTGTGAGCCTCCCAGTTACTCTCCAAAATGTCCAGATAACGTAATTTTTTTAAATTTTTTTTTTCAAAAATATCGTAAAATGTGTCCCCACTCCCTATGTTGGGTATAACTACCGAATAAGATCGTCGAACCTGAGAGCGTATCTTTTTTAAATAGTTTTATGGTCCACTTAAAATAAGGAGTTCATTTTTTCGTGTGGTCCATCCAATTTTAGAATTTGGTCGTTAGTTAAGGGATTACGGGTGTTAAATACAATAATATTAATAATAAAATAAGGAAATTAAGCCGGAAGAGGTGAATCGACTCATCCGTTTCAATTTGGATCACCCGGGTGCGAGAGCAAGCGATCGAAATCCATCGCCATGGGATGGAACGCTTTGCGTAAGTCTTCGCGTGTTTCCTTTCTTTCGAGTTAAAAAGGAAAATTAAATTTAAATATATCAGCGGGCGAGCACGCAAATTTTTAATTTAAATTAATTTGTTGCTCTTCAGCCTTTGCGGCTGTGATGGCATTATTCATGAAGAATCGACCAAGCATAACAATGTGGGACCGGTCAGCTGGCGTCTCGATTATTTTAAAGAAAAAAAAAAATCGAAAACATTTAAAACCAAAATTGGAATGTCTAAATAAGTATCATATGTTGCAACCAATTTTAAATCGGTAGATAACCGATATCAAACGAACATTGATGAGTTTAACATTGCCAAACATTAAATTTACAGCACTCAAACGCCGAATTATTTTCGGGATATGATTTAAGACCGCATTTCGAATGAGTCTGTTAATTTCCGGTTACAGTGTTTATCCGAACAACTCTCACCAATGTTCGTTTAATAACGGATATCTGATTTAAAATCGAATCGCATGATTTGTTAGTATGTATTTATTATCGATAATTAGTGTGTATTTGAATCATGATCATGTTTTGTTTAATTCAAAAAAATTTTCCATAACTTAGTTACACCCTGGATATTTGGATAACCGTTTTATGGATATTTGGATAACCATTTTATCATAAAATTGTATTTCTTCTTTTAATGGATAAAGATGTTTCATTCTTTTAAAATTCGAGTAATATTATGCTTAAACTTCTTCTTTTAATGAATAAAGAGATGCTTCATTCTTTTAAAATTCGAGTAATATTATGCTTAAACTTCTAAGAAAATCAATAATGAATTTACATAATCTACCAATAAATCCGCAATAAATCTACTAGATAAATAATATACAATCTAGCTTAGGCGTAACCTTTGGTTTCTGGTCACAACTTTTTTTAATTTCTAAAAGTTGTTCCTAGGGTATTTTGGGGCGCTGAACATGAATCCGACCTCCTTTAATTTTTGAAATTTTAAATAATTTTAATTATTAAAACTTTTTTAATTACTTGTTTTGGTCTTCGCTTAATTATAAATTTCCCAGCTATCGCCTTTGTATTCAATGGTCGATAGTGATCACAAATTATTTTCGGGCGTCACAACAGAAAAATGATGCTCAAGATCGGTGCCGGCCTCGAATGTAGCGATGCAAAATAAAGCTTTTAAAGCGTTTAAAGTGGCCTCAAGCATTGGCTAATATTTTGATTGGAAGACTGGGCAAACAATTGAAGAGAAAAACTAAATCCAAAAATGCACAATTTTTTGCTTTTTTTGAAAATTTATATGGCACAAACAGAAGTCAGCTTCTTCAGGCTTTCCTTAATTTTACCTTACCTTAACTGCATATCATAGCCATCAGAGAAGTGTAAAGCAATCGCTTAATTTCGCTTTTTTGTTAAGGATAATTAATAAAGTTTAGAGACCGGACAAAACAATTAGCTGATCAATAAATTCTATTAATTGAATAATTAATTGAATATTAATTTATCAATTAATTGGCAATAAATCCCAATAAGAGATCAATCAATTGTTTGAATACTCCCTTTAATGAGAAAACTTTCAATGCCAATAGTGTGATCAACTAATTGGTTGGTCTGGTTATTCGTTCTCTATTAAAATCACTTATAAGATGCATTTTGGACCAGAGAGGCAGACGAATTGAAGGCATCTCTTTCATCTCCTCTTGTTCCTTTTCCGTCTCCAAAATGCCATTCTCCCTGATACACTACTGATAAATGGTCGGTAGAGAATGGAGTGTGTGGTCAAAGAGACAACCAAACAAACTCAGCGATTAAATGGGCGAACAAATTAGGCGGCAAAAATGGTGAGAATACAGTAAAATTGAAGAAAAGAAAGCATACAAATGAAATATTAGTGCTATAATTTTTGGTATTCTTTTGTACTGACTCACCATTTTTGTATCCTATGCAAATGATCGGAAAATAATAAAAATAAAAATGTTTTTTATGGGGAGTTAGTTGTTCTCACGGACCAAATTAACATCGGATAAAACTGAAAAGCCGATGAAGTTTTTCGGGTGTTTCCTACCCGTCCTCCAGGCATGCTGTGAATGCATGCGTGGGGTGAAAAAGGACACCATCGATGAGCCAGCGCTACGGCGGCGCCACGCCGAGCACTTGGCCCGACGGAGATGGGGCTTCGCCAGCGTCTGAGGCTTACAGTTTACCGAGGTGAACAGCCTTGATCGGCGCCTCACAATTTTTGGAAAATGGGGTCTCTGGCGGGTAACCGTCCGTGGCCGGCATCGGCCCGGTTTTACACTTATACCGGGAGCGGTGCACCTCCCCTGCGGGGGAGGTAAAAAGAATCTGAAACAACAAATTGCTTCCACACACCAACGACCGTCTTTGTAAATCCATGAACGCGACGTGTGCAGTCCCCTCTTGGGGGAAATGAGCAATGCAAATTCGACGATGAGTTCTGCCAGCTGGGAACGGGCGAAATTCTTGCGTGGAAAAAGCGCGACAATCAATCCCTCTCGGGGATGCAAATGGATCAAGATGGGAGAATTCAACGGTAGCTACTCCGATGGCATATGGATCAGAAATGATCATCAGCTTGCCCTGTCCTTCCACTCAGAGAGAGTGTCGTTCAGGGATTGCGGGGCTGAACTCACTATGTCTGATCAGCATTATGCAGCCGGCTCAGTTTCCCTGGACAATATGTTCTATTTAGAGAGGATGAATCCAAAAAGTAGGCAATCCGGTAGAAAGCGTAGGAGCTTCTCAAGCTCCGGAATTGTGCATTCTGAGCAGTTGGGCGCTGGGTTGACGGTGGCGTCAGCCTTAGAAGCAAAAAACACCAGGCGATATTCTTTAACCTTCTGTGCGGTACAGACCGCACGGTATCAAAAATGGGAGACCCGACATTGACCGCCCGACAAATTCCGGGCAAGCCTTACCTTCAAGCCAGATGGGTGGGAGACATTTTGGAAGTCTGGGCCTGTCTTCCGGTGAAGGAGTTCAATTTCACATCCATCGGGACGGATGCTCCGTGCTACAAAAGACCTCCCTTGAACATTTCGCTTGGAAACCAAATCCTATCGGGATTTTTGGACATACAAAATCAGATAGTTACGGAAAAATCCAGGACCGGACCGTGTACCGTTTTTGGAAAACAGACGGTTACCGTAAACGGGACCTTATTCATAGTGGATCAAATTTCGGGACGAATTGAGAGGTTAAACGGTGACAGAATCACTGACATCACTCCCGGGGATATCAACAATATCCAAATTCCAAATTTGAGTCCGGATATCTTTCAGAACTTAGCCATAACTAACGATACCACCAGCGCACAGCTTCTCGGGCTGTTGAAAAGTTTTAGAATGGCCAACATTCTAAAGGGGGACCGAAACGCACTGAACTACCACCCGTTAAACCAGCAAAGCTCTCCTATCGGGAAACTCAGTTGGATGTCCCTCATAGGGCCCATAAATTGGGAAATGGTTATCATTCGCACCTGGGTGGCGATCACCATGATTTGGTTTACCATGCGAATAATTGTGCCATGGATGGTCAAAATCGGGATCCGTACCTATTGGCTACAACGGGTCATTGAAGACGAAGTTGCAAATTTAACAGGCGAACAGTTCGAAGCAAAACACCAGTGGACAAACACCGACATGGAACATTCAACCAAGGACGACGACGACGACGAAGCGGACAGACGGCTGGCGCTGAGACGGGCACGGCGCCGCGCGAGAAGCGAACCAGTGAGAAAGATGTGAGAGCGAATGCCAGTCGACGAAGTGCCTTTTCTCCGGGGGGAGTGTTCAGAACGACCTTCGTTCTGAAAACAAAATCAAATCCACCTACAATACTCTCCCCCTCTCTCCGCTCAATTACATTTTCCCAGCGATAACATCGCATCGCTTCGCCCCCCCCCACCGAGGGAGATGTAGCGAAGACGGGGAGGGACAAAGAGCAAAGAGAGGAAGCGAAGCGATGTTGCGATGGCTCTATCGCTGCTGTACACTGCCCACTCTTTATCTCTGCGCTCTCTTCACATCCTTCTCTCTCGTCCTATGACTTCTGACCCACCGGGCGCATCTCAGCCACCACCACAGAGGCATTCGCACATCGGCCAATTGAACCGCCCTCACGGCGCTGTTCAGTCAGCGCCCAGCCATTCCATTCCATTCATTCATTCACACTCAGAGTGGTGGTGTGCGAATGTACACTGCATCCGCCGTGCCCAATCACTCCATTCCTTATCCCTTTTCCCATCACATATTCATTTCCATTGATCACATTTCCATGTATCCTCTATTGGCCATTCATTCAACATTCACTTAATTGCAATCACCACCATTCCATAGGCCATTCATTTCAACGCCACAATTTCAATGCCATTCATTCCATTTCAATCGCCTTACCCTCATCCCAATTGCCGCTACCCATATATGCCAATTTCTAAATGCCCATAAGTCACCACTTAGGCATATCCCAAAATTAACATACGAATTGATCATTTAGTGGATAATAGTATTGTAGGAATATCCATCATATTCAATGCAATTTAAAATGTATTTTATTTAATGTAATTCCACATTTAATTGTATTCGCCTTTGGGTGGGGTTTAATTACCCAAGCTTGAGATAAACACAAAAAACTTATTTTCAATCTTTGCGCGTAATTTCAAACCTGAGCAGAGCGGAGGGACCTGGGCCACCCCACTCCCGTACCAACCAAGCAACAAATCCCGTTCTGTTCAGTTCTCACGGACAAAATTAACATCGGATAAAACTGAAAAGCCGATGAAGTTTTTCGGGTGTTTCCTACCCGTCCTCCAGGCATGCTGTGAATGCATGCGTGGGGTGAAAAAGGACACCGTCGATGAGCCAGCGCTACGGCGGCGTCACGCCGAGCACTTGGCCCGACGGAGATGGCTTCGCCAGCGCCTGAGGCTTACAGTTTACCGAAGTGAACAGCCTTGATCGGCGCCTCACAATTTTTGGAAAATGGGGTCTCTGGCGGGTAAACGTCCGGGGCCGGCATCGGCCCGGTTTTACACTTATACCGGGAGCGGTGCACCTCCCCTGCGGGGGAGGTAAAAATTTCACCTTGACCTTGGAAGGAGTCCAACATTGCGCGATCCTCCCTTAATACATTTGGAAAAATTAAAGTTTGTAAATTAAAACTAAAAGCCTGAAGAAGCCGTCAAATATACAATTTATAAATAGTACGAAAATGAATGATTTGGAGAATTAAAATTCTATTTGTTGTCCGAGAATGGCACAAATGCAGAGGCTTAGTGGACACCTGCAAGCCTTTTCCCCAATGGCAGCAATTGTTAATGGCGAGCGAGGACCAATGGGTGGTCTGCTTCTCCTCGTCGATTTTAGGCTTGCCTGCTGGCCCAGTGTAGCAGATTTTCATAGAAGAGTGGTCAACGAAACAGCAGGGAAAGACCCAACGGCAGCAGAGGCAAATAAATGGGCAGAGAATTATTAGACAGAATTTTGTTACCATTTGAAAAATTTTTATTTCTCAATTGGAACAAACACGAATTTTGTACATGAAAATATAAAAATAATCAAATCCCTGGCAATGCGTGTGTTTGCAACACTTACTAAGCTAGGAAATATGAAAAAACAATTTTAGTTTTCAACACACGGGCCACAGGGGTATCGAATATTTGGGGTACAAAAATGAAAAAATAAATAAAGTGCGGCAGCATTTTCAATTCTTCTGCTGTTGAATCCGTTCAAAAACTCGACCAAATAAGCCGCCTTCATCGCCGCCGGCAATGCTTTTTCCATTCACTTTCTTCAACAGCTCCTTGGGCAACCGGTCAAAGATCAGAAGGCCCGCGGCAATTTCCACCGTGTCAATATTGACCAAGAAATCGCTGATCGGCTTTTCGTCCGGGATTGGCTCATTCGGCATCAAATACACCTTCGGGGAACAAAATGTAATTGAAACCAAGTTTGTGGCAAAAAATTTTCTCAGGTGGGGAAATCCTGCCGGCCAAGGAGCCTTATTTTTTTTCTCAAATTAGCCATAATATTTAGCAGAGGCTCGATGGATGGCTGATAGCTGGTGCCTAGAAATTAAAAAAAATGTTCTAATCCGCACTCTCCGAGGGTTATCCAGAAAATTCCCAATATCTAGGTTTTGAAAATTTAGATCTCTCTCTTTTATACTCTTCTACGTAATGCATTCGAAAAAAAGCAAATTTAAAAAGTCGTTGAAGAAATGCAATGAGAAGAAAACGCCAATTTGATGGCAAAATTTCTTCAGGTTCGAAACAAGACAAAGATTTTGACACTCCCAAAAAAAATCTCATCCCGAGGCTCTCGCACAGCATCACTGACTGACCTCCAACTCGAAATTGTCCTTGGTCCTCTCGATAAGGACGGCCTTGAAGAAATGTGTTGGCACCGCCACGCGATTGTTGCCAATCACCTGACACAAATGGGGAGGGGGAAATGCCAATCTGATGAGCAGAACACTATTTTAATGCTTAAAAAAATCAGCCAGAATTTGACCCTACCTCTCACACCAGAAAGAAAAAAGAATTTTCACCCAACTAAAAAAAGTTATTTTCTAGCAATTTCTTTTTTTTTTGGATTGAAAGATCGAAATCTGGGTCGCTGATAAGGAATACGATATCCATTTAGCCCAATTCCGAACCCCGGACCCTAATCGAACATCTTTTTAAACCATTTGGCTCATTTTTTATCCATTTGTGTGACCCGCGCCATAGTCATGATGGGGCCCAGATAATCTATAAAGCATGTTTTTGAATATTAAAAAAATAATTCAAAAACGCCCATTTTCAACTAGCGCCAAAAATCTCTAAACTTAAACCGATCTTTGGAGTTTTTTAATGATATCAAGTTCGTGGAAATTACTGAATTTCAAAAAAGTTACGGATAAAAAATTTGGTTAGGCCGAAACAATGGGGCTGAGAAACTACCCCGACGACCCTCAGTAAATACTCACTAAAAGAAGTCTTTTTTAATTTTGTTTCTCTAATTTCTGTAGGAATTGTAAGACCAAAGAGACCATTTTGCGATCTCCG
>JAKKIK010002619.1:0-10467 GCA_024500135.1 Heterodera carotae
GGGGTTGTTTTCTTTTTTTTTTTTCCCCTTCTGGGGGGGTGGGGTGGGGGGAGGGGGGGTACGTACCCCGTTTACCCCCCCCTCTGGATACGTCCCTGGTTTAAAGTCGTGAAAAATGGGAAGAAAATGACCAAAAGCCTACCCAAACACATTCATTTCCTGACAAATTTAGTATCAATCGACAGCTCTCGACGAGATAAATCGATCTAGATCAGATTCAACTCGATCCTAAGCCATCTGAACACTGGCCACCCGAGCGAGCGAAGGGTTGCGTCGGGCCGAAGGCCCGACATCAGGCGCGAGCAACCCGGAGCGAGCGGCGCCCCACCTACTGGCCGCCGTAGTCGAGTGTGCGCTGGTTTTTAGCGCAAATTTATCATTGGTTGCTAGTAATGCGTTTCTTGCTTTTTTCTGCTGTTTTGATCGTTGGTACTGAAATGTCCATTTTTAACTGGGACTCAGTTGACCAGTGTTAAGATGGCTTCGGATCGAGTTGAATCTGATCTAGATCGATTTGTCTTGTCGAGAGCTGTCGATTGATATCAAATTTGCTAGGAAATGAATTTGTTTGGGCTGGTTTTTGGTCATTTCTTACCTAATTTTCACGACTGGAGGATTTACGGAACGCCCTTAGTGGCAGAATTTACGAAACGACCCACCACGCAATTTAATACATAAATCCTCCAGCATTTTGATGGTCCAACTTCAGCAACTTTAAAGCCGAAATTTGGCGTCGAATTGGTTACAAAATTGCACGATTTGAAGTTGGCTGACGCTGACCCGAACGACGAGAAGGACGGGGAGGAGGCCGAAGAAGGACTGTGCGAAGTTAGAGCAAACTGCTTTATATTGTACCAATTTGATTTGCAGGATTCCGAGGGCGAAGAGAAACACTTTCTGCAACAGATAAATGCATTTGTGACTAAAAAAGAAGCTTCCATTTCCACTGCCGGCCCAAAAAGTGATTCGATTTCAATGTTGGGGCCCAAAGAATGGAAGCGCGGCTTTCTCCTGGGTAAAGAAACAAACATTTCATAGAGTTGTGATTAAAATGTTAGGTCATTTCGTAGTAACACCTACGCTTCAACTGTTTTAGGTTGTGGCTGACTTGGCGCCTTGGTAAAATACGGGTTTCACAGTTCTAAAATGTCAGCCAAATGTTTATTTTCGCTGCGGAACAAATTCCGCAAGTTCTAACCGGAACTAGGCGATCGGCAATTTATAGTTGAGTTCGGAACGTGTCCTGTAAAACGGTCCGGTGACTTAGGGCGTCCAGCCCGGTTATTTTGGACCTCTGTAGAACCCCAGGGTGATCCCCTGCTTAACATGTGTATTGCATATAATTTTCAGATCCAGCAAATTCTGCGATTCCGCCTTCACCTGATCAAATAAGCACAGATTCAAAACAGAAAGAGCATAAAAAAACGGAGAACACTTTGAAGTGTGGACAACAAAACACCAAAGGCACTCCGTTTGGCGGAGAAGTAATTGAGAGAGTGGTGACAAAATACGCCGTCAAAGAGCGGTTGAAGAAAGCTGAGAGGAATGCAAACAAGCCGAAGGTTATTGAAGCACCCCGAATTAGCGCTGAACAGGTGCGACAGACATTCTGACTGATGGAGGTTACCTGTTTTTGTTACTTGAAGCTATTATATTTTTTGATGCATTAAATAATCAAAACCATACAACAAAGTACGGACATGACAAAATTCCATAATATTTTATATTTTGTAAAAATATAAAAGTGCTTAAAAATTAGAAACGGAAAAAGTATCTAAATTTATTTCCTGTCTTGGTTTTGTCCCTTTCTCTTGTCCCCATTTGCCGAATCGTGTTGCAATTGTTCGTTGACCAATGCGTGGTAAAGGCTACGCTTGTTCCGCACCAGCTGGTCGTGGGTGCCCTTCTTAAAATGGGCACAATGTCACTGATCTAATTGACGAACGGACCTCAACCATTTGACCGTCCTCGAGAACGTAAATCTGGTCCGCGCTTCGAATTGTGCTGAGTCGATGTGCGATAATAATCACCGTTCGGTTACGCATCACGCGGCTCAATGCCTGCTGAACCTTTAAGCGCACAGACCTATCAAAACGTAATCAGCAGAAGGAATAACTAACGATTCGTTCATTTTCTGCGTCCAGCGCAGAGGTCGCCTCGTCTAAAATCAAAATCGGCGGGTCTTTGATCAAAGCACGCGCAATTGCGATCCTTTGATATTAAAATGGATTTATCTAACTTTTCTTTTCAAATTTAAATAATTTCGTTTTGTACCGTTGCCTCTGTCCTCCACTCAAAGTTGCTCCCCTCTCGCCCACCAAAGTGTCGTAATCATTGGGAAATTGTTCAATAAATTCGGAAGCATTTGCCAATTCGGCAGCAGTGCGAATCTAAAAAAAGGTAACGAGATTAATGTAATGAATTCTTTCTTGTCCGTTCATTTTTCACTTCATTTTCTGTTGCGTTTGGTCGTCCGTATCGAATATTTTCTCGGATGGACGTCGAAAACAAAATGGGCTCCTGAGAGATCACTCCGATCGCTTTTTGACGTAACCAAAAAGGGTCCAACGATCGAAGGTCGCGGCCATCCAAAGTCACCTAATGCGGCAATTCGATCAATACCAAAACGATTTGCAAAATCCGTACTCGGCCACTTTGGGGCTCATATAATCGCTCGACCAAAGCGGCGATTGTGCTTTTGCCTAAAGGGAAGTAAATACAGCAGGAAATTCGAAAAAATGAGTGCAATAATTTGTTTTGTTTACCTGCACCCGACGGACCACAAATTGCCGTTGTCTGTCCGCCGCCGAAGTGCAAATCGATTCCTTTGAGCACGGACTTTTCAGAACGAGAAGGGTAAGAAAAGTGGACATTGTGCAAACGAATATCGCCGATGAGCGAATGCCTCGGAATTTGTTCGGTACCGCTCAAATGAACATGGCACTTTGGGTCAATGCGCAAGAATTCGAGAATGCGGGCGCAAGAAGACCAAGCCTAAACTGGAGGCAGGTCGACAAACAAATTGCAATTCGTGATGACCTTAACTCCACTTCCGAAAACTAACGAAAATTGGGCCATCGATCGTTGGATTATCTGTGAAGTGGCCATAAAGGACATTAAATCGCCAGGAGACAGTTGCTGATCAGCCACAAGTTGTCCTCCACCATATAAAATCCCCAAAACAATTCCTTAAGTTAGGGAAAGAGATTTGATGAGAGCAGTCAGATCAGAGACTGAACCATACGTGTAATTTTCAAATTTTTCTCCTTCCACAATTCACCGCCAACCCCGACCCCAAGCGATCGACTTCGCCGACCCCGTACGATCGACTATGTGAACCCCCCCCCCCCCCCCTGACCCCCTTCCCTGCATATGGGCCGAACCGTTGAGGAAAAGATTGCTCAAAGCCTGGAAGAGAGCGATGCCAACGCCAAGCCGTTCGCCCAAAGAACGCGCCCTTTGCACCTCAATGCGGTATAGTCTGAAGGGAGACAATGCCAAAATGGAGTGGTTTACGCAGGCCCGTAACTAGGGGGGGGGGAGGGGGCTCGGGGGAGTCCCCCCTCCTTAAATGAAATTTTTTTGCTCTCTTACTAATTAAGGGGAAGGAAAATTTGAGAGAAATGTGTCGAACTCGACCAATATCCCCCACCCCCTCCCCCGAAATTTATTGTGGTTTTTTCACCGACTCCATCTCGGCCTCTTCCATGGCGAACACTTTGACCGTTCGGATGTTCTGCAGCGCTTCACTGGATACGCCGGCGGCGATCGAACTTTGCGTCTGCGACTGTAACGAAAGACGCCGAAGCAGAGAGCCGAAGAAAGCGCCAACAAAAATAACAGAATGAACGACACCCAAAGTGAGCAGAGTCATTTGTGGGGAGACGAACCAAAGAGAGACGGCACAACCGACAGTCTGTGAAAGGAGGGAAAGCCAAACTCAGAAAAGGAAGAAGTCGCTTCATTAAGTAAGTAAGTGCCTGTGCCAGGGTACGAAGTCCCTGCACGGCACAGAGTTTAAAGTTGCTCTTAAACTCTTGCACGTCATGGTTGAGACAGTCACTGAGTTCGCCACTTCGCTGTGTGTCAAAAAAGTGCATCGGAAAACGGAGCAGGTGGGAGAAGCTAAAAATGAATATTAAAGGGAAACAGAAGGACACCTGCGACAAGTGCTTACAGTTGGGTCCTTAGGTCGGCACTCATCCGCTCGCCCATCCAAGAAAGTGCCGTTATGCAGACAAAAGTAGCAATTGCCTGAAAACGTCGCTACCACTTTTGCCGAAGGCCTCGCAACAAAGACCTGTCCCATCTGTGCTGCCATCAGCCGAAGTGCCACCGGCCACAACGCTGAAAAATCCACAGCCGCGGCGGGTCGCCCATCGCGCAAAAAGACGACAATTTGATTGACAAGCTGACCGAGCAAAATGGGAACCCGAATGTTTAGGTAGGCGATGGCAGCCGACGCCTTGGGGAAAAAAATCCGATTTTAAACATCAAAATGCGTGTGCCATCGACAGAGGCACACAAAAACAACACACAATTATTGAAAGCAGAAGCCATCCTAAGTATGGCCGGATGAGTGACCATAATTCGGATAAAGTCGGAGCAGTCGATGTGCCGCAATCGGACTCTGAGAAAGGAATGTTTGGTCTGTGCGTCCGGACGACCAAAGACGACTGACGGCAAAGGGCACGGCTTAATTTGAAAACGTGAAAAACAAGTCAGTGAAGGAAAGAACCTAAATAGTTGTGAAACAAGAGCAAAAGAGAAGCCGCCAATTTGGACGGTTTTTAGCAGAGTTGTCGCTTTATGATTTCGCAGAACGATCGCTTTGTGTCGAAAAATAGCAAATTGGCGTCGCAGTAACAAAGAAAAGCATCGATGCGAATTCAGTCTAATAGCATGTGAAAAGTCGGAACAGATCATCTTTGAAATGGAAGGCGCTCGGAAAGTGAAGGCGATTTTATTGATGGTGGCAATCATTAGGGTTTAGTCTCCGAATTTTTTTTTTTAATGAAAATCCTAATACGTACAAGTTTTTAGGAGTATTTTATTTTATTTATTTTCAAGCAAAACCACAAGGTCCACGAAGGACACTAACAGTGGAAATAAAATAATAAAGAAAAGTTAATCAAACCAAACCAAACAAAATAAAAATAAAAAAGTCGAAACATTGAACTTTCCAATGATAGCAGCTGTTTTTGTGTGTTAACATATTTCGTGCACCAACAACCCCGAAAACCCTCTATAACATTAAAACATCCCTGTAAACTTGTTATGCATTAGGATTTTCAAAAAAAATTTTTAGGGACCATTAAACTTAATCCTCATAATTCTCACATAAACTGGGCTAAAAAATTGTCTGCAAATGAACTCATATAATTATCAAGGCGACTGTAACAAACAAAGAAAATAATAGCAAGACCATAGAACTCTGCAAAACAAGTGCTTTAACATGAGACTGAATCTGCCATCGTATGCAATTCGATCGTTAATTGCACGTGCTCAATTCCGAAACCAGAAACAAAACAGTTGATCATTAGAGGATTAGTCGAAAATTCTGACGATGTTTGTTGGACATCGAAGAGGGGAAGGACAAGCAGAGAAGCGGGGTCAGACACGCATAAAGGGAACTGACGGAGTGGTCGAAGCTGTGATGAAGCAATATTGTTGCATGGATGGATGGAAAATGACCATTTGGCCACGAACCTCACGACGGAGAACATCGTAGTGACCGACTCCAAGGCGACAGTCGAGCGAAATGCTGATAACAATGAGCGATGGTAAGGATGAAGACGATGAAATGACCGTTTGAAGTGCTTAACCCATAAAAATGAACGGTTACTGGCAGGCCAATAACCAAGGGGGGAGGGGAAGAGAGAATTCCCCCCCCCCCCGAAATTTTTTCTGGTTACGGGTTTGGTTAATGGTCGCGTTTTACCGGTAACAGTCGACGCATGCCAATCTCCGCTAGTGGCCAACTTAATCATTGGCCCGTCCCGAAGTGTTTTTTCGTTTGTACGGTGTTCCATAACATTAATTCGTCCAGATTCGGAACCAATTAGGATGATGTTGGACTAAACTAGAGAAGATTATTGATACAAAAAATTGTCTTAATTGTCCGCTGATTCGGATTCTATGTAAATTTGAACACCAATCCGCGGACATTGATGTGTAAATAATATTGCACTTCAGTGTGTTTGGCAATGGTCAGCGAAGAAAGACCACACCGCTCAACAGGGAATGGAGAGAAATGCTGTTGAAAAAAAGGGTTGCGATGGAATTGGCTGTCGTCCTTTTTGCCAGCGGATGTTCCGATTTCAAAGTCGCCAAAACACTTCCGAAGCATCGGCAAGAAAATGTCAAATGCGTACAAACGGCCATCAGTTGATGTACAAAACAGCACTTTCTCGTATTCAAGCAGCTCCAAAGAGGTGAACAAAGCAAGCGAAGGGATTCGAATGATGCAATTCAAAGTGTGAAAAAGGATGGAAGAATGATGCTGTCGATGACAGAAGTGGACCATTCTGAAACAAACAAAAATATGTAAAACGGCTCAAAACCAAACAAACGGACCGAATGGCACCATCGGAGCAGAGAATCGCAAAGAAAGGGCCACCCAAATGGCGAACTGTAATCAAACGGCAATCTTGAGGAGGAGAATCATCTAACGATTGGGAGACGGAATTGTCGAAGAGGTCATTAGAAGACAGAAAGTGCAGCTGGGGAAGGGGTGCGACTTAAAAAGCAGGACTTTGGCCAACGCTTTTCAGATTATTCATTTATATTAATTTTAAATAGTTGAGTTTCGTTTCGTTCTGTTACCCTTTTCTGCTTCATTGTCTCTGTCAAAATACAATTTCCACGCACAAATCTCTGAACGTCCGCCCACACTCAAAATTAATTTGTCTTCTCTGCCACCTTCGCTGTCATTTATCTCATCGTTCCATTGCCAATCCCTGACGACATAAACGCATCCCAAATTGGAACGATGAACATTTGACGAGTCGACACAAAAAAAGGATGACGGAACAAAACCCTTTGCTAAAGAGCCATAGGAATAATCTTGAACTTCCAATTTACATTCGTCAAGAGTATTGCTGTCAGATGGTTTAAAAAGCGAAAGGGCCACCCGTCGATCAATTCCCCCACTGATAAAAAGAACGGTCCCGCGTTGTTCCAAAGAAGTCGTTGTGACGATATTATCAGAATGAAGTGAAAGCTGAACTCACAATCAATATAAATTAATGGTTGAGAAAAATACCCGAATTGGACAAAACCGGACAAGATCAAGCAGTACAAAGTTCAGCAAACCCTTGCAAATGTAGGCAAAACTGAAATAAACCAAAGGAAAAGATAAAGGAAGGTGCTTTGTTATGCTGTCCAGGTACAATTAAAATAAAACATTCCTTTTTGGAATACTTTGTTCACATTTCTCTTTACCCTCGGCACCCACCAGTCCAAAGCGTAACCAGGGAGGCTGATTTGTGAGGGGCTTCAGCTCCCCCCCCCCCATTTCCCCGTCCAAAATAAAAAAAATTCCCCATTGAGGGGAAGGAATACGCCCTTGCTCCATTCATTTTTTGCACTGCTCGACCTGAATGTCCTTTGGTTCGTCTCCTCCCCTTGTGGCCCAACAATAAATTGCCATTTGCGATTGCCGCCCCCACATCGAAAAGAACACAGAATAAAAAGGCTTTTGAAGTCCATCACAACGAACTTATCCTTAATTTTTATTATAATTGATATCGAGTAACTAAGGAATCTCTCACGCTTTGAAATCCGATGATAAAAGCGCAAGAATTATCAGAAGAAATAATCCCGCAGGGCCATTCCATTGGAAGATGGCGGACAAAAAAGGAGTCCAAAGAAAACTTTTCTTGTTCTAAAAAGCCGATAAAGTTAATGATACGTCGGACCGCTTTAATGATAAAAGTTGGTTTATTATTCACCAAATTTGTTTCGCTCCCAGTGAAAATGCCATCTTTTCAAAGTGCCATCTCTGCCTGTGCTTATCAAATTCCCCTCCATTTTCGTTCCATTTTTCGTCTGTTTTATCGCCTCAATGCGTAAGTCAGTCACTGTCTTTTCACCACCATTTGCCCCATGCGCAGTTCGATCAAGCAAAAGCAGCTGAATATTTACAGCAAACAGAAAATGAATTCCGCAATTTTCCCTTTTCAAATTAAAGGCATTATCAAAGTCCGACCTGCCCGGATTGGATTGAAAATGCCAAGAGAGTTCCGGATCGTGTGCCGAGTAGAAGAACAGCGGCCATAGGAAGATCAATTGAAACTTTTGCTATTAGCAGAGCAATTTGCACCTTTGGCACTTTAGGTTCACAGTTAATATTCAATCGATTGTTTGGCAAAAGGAATAGGCTGACTATCAAAAGAGTGAACTGTGAGTCATTTTGATCGGAAGAGTGGCCACCAATCCGATAGACAATCTGACAGGACAAATGTAAAAATAACTCAAGAATCTCTCCAAAATATCCGTTCACTCACCAAATGACCATTTTGATCGACCGTCAGCAACATTTGACGAGATTCGGGCTGAACCCAAAGAATTTGGTCTATTGGTCTTTCGTTGTGTTGCCGAACATAATTGAAAGAGCTATTGCCGACTGAAAAAAAGTAAAAATAGAAAAAACAATGGAAATAAAAGGCACACAAATTGCTAAGTGAAGAGAGGAGTCACTGTCAGCACAAAGTGCGAGGCATCGGGCGGACGCCGAATAGCAAAACATATCGGACCGAAATGCAATGGGCCAACCATTAGAATCGAAAAAACTCTTTTGAATTTGTTCGACTAAATCTGATGTTTCACTTTCGACAATATTAGTGTTTATTTGTTCAACAACGATCGTTCTAAAATCGAATTAATTAAAACCCAACAAAAATCAAATATTAAAAGATATGTCATTATTGGACATAAAACCTACAAAATGTCATTATTGGACATAAAACCTACAAAATGTCATTATTGGACATAAAACCTACAAACCTTTTTTCGTCCAAAAATATCAAAAAAGGAATTCCGTGAAGCCGAATAAATGCAAATGCATTCACTTTTTTGACTCCAATAGAGCGGCTAAATGACGGCGGCGTTTGGTTCGTAGACAATGAAAGGGCAAAGAGAGAACCACGATCGGAGCCAAGCAGCGTAAATTTTAGAACAGTTTAATATTTTGGAATATTAGAACAGAATTGTATTACCAGACCACAATCAGAGGCTCTGCCTGTGCCATTCCGAACATTTTCCAATGCCAAAATGCTTCTGATTGTCCCGCCTCCTCCTGTTGCCCCGGAAACATCAATTTTACGTTCCAAAAACAGCGAGCTAATCACTGAAATTGAATGCCAAATAAACAAACACATTGTTAGCGAAGACTCTTCGCCCGTTTTCACCTCCTTTCTCTTGCGACAACCAACGCCAAATGCAAATGTAATTGTCCGTTCCGCCAGTGAAAATCATTTGGTTGCTTTCGCAAAGTTCCAAAGCAAAGGGACGAGCGCCGTGTCCAAATTTAGTGAAAAGCTAAAGCAAAAAAAAAAAAAAATGAGAAAAAAGAAAATAGACGAACATTAGCACCATTATGAACGCTCCAAATGCGAAGTGAGCGATCGTCGCCGACAGAAAAAAGCCACCAAAAATTGGAATCGCACCGAATGGAAAAAGGCATTCCCTAATTAAAACGGAATAAGAAAAGAAAAATCGAATTCTTGGCACTTTGTTTCCCGAAAAAATACGCAAAATTTGTGGACCATTCGCAGGCCGAAAGAAATGAATGGCACCGAATGAATTGCCGGAAAAAATGCAAAGTGATGACCAGCAATTGCCATGCAGAAAAGAGGAGGTCCTTTAGGTTCTTTAAAAATTAAAAAAACCTAACAAGGGAACCATCCGAATTGCAAGTCGGAAAATGCATATAAATTATATATGTCATTAGATAGAGCAAGTTTGACTTCTTTTGTGAATTTTTAATTTAACGAGCCCATATCAACAAAACAAAAAGTTACAGGGCCTCAAAAAGCGAGAAATTTGGTTGCCTGCGGTTGCAGTGGGGCGGGGCGGCGGGAAGGGAGCAGTGAAGATGTGTCCAGCTGGGTTACAAATACGTTTTCTGGACTGGGTTCGAGTCCGCTGCATGTTTTTTGCATTTAAAATTAGTTAATAACAACAAAACGCAGCGGACCCGAACCCAGCAAAAACGTATTTGTAACCCGGCTGGGCACATGTTCAATGCTCCTTTCCCTCCTCCCCCTGCAGCCGCAGGCGCCAAATTTTCGTTTTTGAGGCCCTGTAACTT
Organism: Heterodera carotae; assembly: GCA_024500135.1. Classification (NCBI taxonomy): domain Eukaryota; kingdom Metazoa; phylum Nematoda; class Chromadorea; order Rhabditida; family Heteroderidae; genus Heterodera; species Heterodera carotae. The sequence goes on from JAKKIK010002619.1 coordinate 10,313, forward strand.
TTTGGTTTGTTGCTATGGGGCCGTAAAATTAAAAATTCGCAAAAGTCGACACTGCTCTAGATATATATGTTGCACCCGATATTGAAAATCACCCGATTCTGAATCGGGTACCCGATATTGAACGAACATTGGTGAGTTCTGACAAACATTGCCAA
>JAKKIK010002620.1:0-10465 GCA_024500135.1 Heterodera carotae
GTGGACAAGGCAAATGAGCGGACGGACGGCACGCCAAGCCGTAAAGACGAAGACCGACGGCATTTGCAGAGGACAATGAATGGGCCAAAAAAAAAAGAGGAAAAGCTACAAACAAATTATGTAATTGATAATACCCAAATCGTACTTATAGAGAATTATGGAAGAAAAAATTTTTGGAACAGAACGAATAAGAATAAATAATGAAGAAATAATTGCATTCCGCCATCAAGTGAAAAAGTTGAAAAGCTTTTCTTCAATTCATGGCCATTTAATTTAATTTAAAAAAGTGATTTTAAAAAAGGTTGCGGATTTAAGAAACGACCAAGCACCCTTTCCAATCCTTCCCGCGCCGAGGCTGTGTACATTTGTCACAGTGCCATTCATTCATTAATTTTACCATTTTTTTTAAATACCCCTCCCCCCCCCCCTCTTATTTGAACTCACTAATAGATCCCTCCTTTGAGGAGATATTGAAAAATAGAACCCCATGGGGTTAGAAAATACGAGTGAATGCTCAATGGTCGTTGAAGCGCTATAAATGGTTTTAAAATAATGAAATAATGCACAGCCCATTAAAATAAAGCATTACACTTTAATATATAAAGTGTAAATTCGGTGACTCTTTGAAAGAAATGAAAATTTAAATTCTATCCAAGCCAAGGCATATTATGTATTTAATTTGCGGTGATATGCAAAGTTTAAACAAATAAATTCTTAACATTTGTTGTTCGTTTTTAGTGTCCAAAAAGTTAAGTGGCGTTCTTTTGGCACACGACACCGGCAAGAATGTCCCGGTCACATTTAATGTCGTTCCACCAACCGCACGGATGCCACATTTGGGCGCATTCTTCTGCAGGTCCAACATCTGCCAAATTGACATTAATATGAATGCATGGAACCGATTGATTCGATTAAATAATTTTTTGGTTTTTTATTCTCAAAAAAGAAACATTTAATTATTTATTTTCATATTTTCTTACGGTAATTCCAATTCACTGTCCCGGACGGTTCCTGTCCTGACCAGGGATAGTCGTCTTTGGAGCCAATGCCACGATGTTCGGGCACATTGCCAAATGTTGCCAGACTGCCGTCCTCCCATGTGCTTAAAATATAATAAACTTTTTATATTTTTTTAATTTATTATATATTTATTATTTCGTTGGCTAAATGTTCGTTTTTTCAAAAGTTTGGTCACCTAATATAGCCTCCACGACCGTCCCGTTTTCGGTGCAGTCCGGTGAAGAAGCTGAGGAAAAGCCATTGCGTTTTTGGGGTGCAGAACAGCGGACGTTTTGCACTTAAAAGATTGGTATCACAGCTTTATTAATGGAAGAATTAATTAGATTAGCACTAGATTTTGCACAAAACCATTCAATGTACAGGCATAATTTTTTTCCTAAAATAGAGTGCTTCCCTACGATTCGTCTACTTTTTAAAAATAAACCAAGACTTTTTTATTTGGCCAACCACTTCAATTTGGCATCATTAGAAAGCTCTGTTAGTTTAAAGGCTATAAATAAGCAGAAGTTCCGCGATTAAGCATAAAAATACATCTTAAAACTCGAAAACTTGGATTTTCTTGTCAATTTTACAAATATCTTTTTCTCACATGCTTTAATCCTTAGCTTCTGCTTATTCTTAACCTCGAAATATACAGGACTTTTTAATGATACTAAAATTGTAGATTTTGGTTGACAAATCAAAAAGTTATGGTTTGTTTTTGATGAGTAGACGAATCGTACAAATAGGTGCACCAAAATATAGCCCCCATTAGCAGGGATGGATGCAATTCGCTTACGCAAAATAGAATTTAGCGCAATTTGTTCACAATTTTATAAAATTTGAGGATAGCAAGCTGAAGCGGAATCTTATTTAGTATCGTATGCTGTATGAGTGTAATGAGGACAGAATTTGAGGCCACAGCCAAATTCGGGCCCCAAATGTCGATTATGTATTGTGTTGCATACATTGCATCCATTAGTGCCGTAACGTTGGATGGCACGTCGATGCCATTGCACAACATGTAATCCTCGTCCATTATTCGTGCCACCAAATTGTTCACCTCTGCCGAAGGAATGGACACAATTTGTCCTCCCACCGCGGCACAAATATTATGTGCCTATTTTTTTTAAAGATTCGCTTTTAATAAATTAGTTTTAAATAATTGATGCCATACAATGAAAAAATCCATCGCCGAAGTGAATATTTTGTAACACTTTTGGTCCCTTTGTTCCCAGCCCGGGCCACAAGCGGCACGCACAAAGTACAACAAAAAAACACTTGTTGATGAAAGTGCGAACAAAACGGCGACCAATGAAAAGCGGCGCCACATAATCCTTAAGCAAAACAAAAACATTCAAATTAAATAAAACAGTGGCATAAAAGTGTTTATTTTAATAAAAATGAATTTATTAATGAGTGGGAAAAGGAAATTATTGGCATTTAAATTTGAGGGATTTATTGATATAAAAATAAATAAATACACAATGAATGAATGCATTTATTGCCAATTAAATGCATAATTTGAAAAGAGATAAATTTATACAATTAAAATGCTTCTAATTAAACGTTTTCATTTCATAAAAAGAAAAAAACAATAATCAAATTTTCCGTTCATTGTGTGATTACTTATTGAATAATTTTGTTGTTAAAAAAATAAAATGATGGAATTTGAAAAAAAAAATGTTTAATAAAATAAATGGTTGTTAAAGAGGAATAAGGTTGTGGGCATGTTAATATGCTAGTAGAAATCCCAAAATATGCATGAAATAGTTTGAATTTAGAATAATTTTAACGCAAAATTTTTCAAAGTTATTTTAAATCCAAACAAGGAATTTTTCGTAAATGCATTTGCATATAAAAAAGTGGAAAATATGCATCAATGTGCAATCTCAAATACGAGAAGCTTTTTTTTGAGTGACAAGTAAGCTGATCACGTTCATGTTCGACAATCTGCGAATTGTCCCAACTGTACGGATACGGAAAACGAAGTACGAAATACGAAGTGTAACTGTGAAAGACATACGTAACAGGGATGGGCCAAATCAAAAAATAAAAATGCCGCTAGGCGCCGCCAGAAAATTTTTCTTAGCGGATTTTGTTAAGTTGCAACATTGCCATAAAAAAGGCAAAAGGCCACCTCCGTACTCCCCGTATTAGGGGATCCAAAAATCAAAGGCCGTATCCGTACTATGAAGAAGCACCCGTACCGGAACCGGCTTCCGGACCCGGTCATTGTTGGGCCTTTACCAAGCCGTTTTCATAATTAAAGTGTGGAATGTAAAAATTGCTTAATGAATTTTTAAAACATTGGTTTTATCGGCGCAAATGTTTTGGTGCGAATGTCCGGGTACCCTGTAGGTAAATGGTCTTTGCCAAATTCGTTATGGCCTTTTAGAGCACAAGTAAATGGCTGCTGCCGAAAGTTTGTTGCTAGCTAATGTAAGCAATTTATAATTTAAAAGTTCAAAATTCTATTAGAATGTCACACCAGCTAAAAGTGAATAAAATATAAGTCTTAGTGTTTACGACAATGGTTGATTTTTTGAGAGTTTTGTTCAATCGTTATTTGCCTCTAATGCACTTTATGGGCCGGTCAACTTCTATGAATCCAATCCGAGTTTATTGGTCCAATCGCTAATGCACAGCAACTTAAACGTTTTTTGAATTCGCGCATTTTTCGCGCCCTTACAATAAAAATATGAAAACCTCAAATTAATTTTTCTTTTTGCTAAGATTAGTAAAATCATTTGCTAAGTTAAATCGATCAACGCTGGCTCTATCCAAACATATGTAAAAATGTTTTATCTGTATTGATCCATTTATTCACTGGCACAACCCAACTGCCTCCCTAACAAAGTGATTCGCATTTTGTGACGTACAAACATTGCAATGCATGGCACCAATTCTTTCCCCATTTATTCATATTGGCCACCAAAATGCTTGCCTACTTAAGAAGCATGGGCATGTGTAAATCAACCAATTCATTTTCGATAGCATTATTCATTTAGAAACAAAGCATAAAATATTGTAGAAAGATGCTTCTTCTTCCTTGGCTAACATCTTTATTATTATTATTATTTATTGCCGTTTGCCATGCTAAGCAATCCGCCGTTGTTCAACCAAAAGACCTTTCTTCACCTGATCAACCTGAACAAAAACAAAGTGTTCTTTCTTCACCTGCACAATATGAGCAAATTGAGCAAGCTCAACAGCTGGTCAAAAATTTTAAAGGTATTATTAACTCCCCAAGCAAAAATGTAAAATTAAAGTTAATTTAATTTTTAAGCGATGATGGAAAACGACAAATGGTATGAAAACAATGAGTTAGAACCGTTGGAGGAACAAACCGAAGAATTGCCTGAGATTTTTAGGTGAGTTTCAATAAAAAATTAAAAAATGCCCAAAAATACATTCACTTTTCAAGCTTGATGGAGTCAATGCTTAAGACGGAATGCCAAATGGCAAAGAACGCTAATAGACCATTGGTACTGAAAAAGGGCAGTGGTGAAAAATTGTTGAATGAATTGAATTGTGATGAATTGGATGGCATCAGTAGTAATGTCAACTTAAAAATTGTTGAAAAAGAAATGCTTTTGCTCAAAAATGATCGAAAACAAATTATTGAAATTGTGCAAAGTAAGGAAAGTGAACTTTTGGCAACAAATGCGGCAATGGGCAAACTGTTTGAAGAGTTGAATGGTGTTTTAAGCCTGGTAAAAGATGGCATGAAGGAAGGGCCCGTCAAAAAGGCCATAACTGATAAGTTGGAAGCAAATCCGTTGGTGAAGCCGACTGTAAAGCCGAGTGATTGGATACAACTAATCCCCATTTTGTGGGAAAGTGTTTACAATTATGGTCTAGCAACAGAAAAGAGTCCACAATTAGACCATAAAATGCCGAGCAATCGAAGAAAAAAACGGCAACAAAGACGTTTTGAACATCTTCACCTTACCCCGTACACCCTGGCCATTTTGGTTTTATTCGCGGTCCTATTTTCGCTGGTAGCGCTTTCTTCGTTCCTAGGCTGGCTGGCGGAATTTTTCGACGGAGGACTAATTCAATTTAAATACATTTTTTTGGCCGGTGCCATTTTGTATTGGATTCATGAGAAGCCATTTTTCCGTAAGTACTCTTCATTCATCAAGAAGTTGATGCGCGACGGAGGCTTGTGACCAAATGATTCTCAATGAATATCATTTACGACAACAGCTTTTGTTCCATTTATTCTATTCAATGCTTTCATTTGCTTTGCTCTCCGACCCTTCGGGGCAAATATTTGGAGGAGGTGGGGGGGATTTATATTGACGGGGTCGAATATCTTTTTTTTGATTAAACTCTTTCGCTTCTTGTTCTATCTTCTTTTGTTGTTTTGGAATTATTATTTTTTAAATACCTAAATTTCTTTCTTCGATTGTTCATAAAGCTGAGCTCATGGTGTTTAAAGCAAAATATTTGATTTTATATTGAAATTTATTATTTAGATTAAAAAGTCGCAGAACACGAATCGGTAACATCCATTTCTATTAATTCCCAATTTTGGATTGCATTACTATATTTGGCTTTATTCTCATTGAATTTATAGCTGCTTTATCAAATGCATTTACTTTTTTGGTAAGAAATTACATTTTCATATTAGTCGAAATAAAAAATTTTGTGGATTAATTTAAGTTTGATAATTTAAACGGACACTTCACTTCAAATTTAATTTAGGAAATTTAGCGATAAATACAAAAGCTTGCGGTCATCTGAATGTCGAAAGTTTAAGAAAAACCCGAATGAATAAACATATTCTAAATGTATTGAAAAATATTCGTTTTTCGGATGGGGGAGGGAATATTTATAATTTTTAATAACAGTTTATAAAAATGTTCGATCGGAGATCAGAAGCGCCCACTCGTCCGAATGTTATTCTGCTGCTTAGTGGAATATCAGTTGTAAAAGTAATTTTGTCAATACGATTTATTAGTAATATTAGGCCAACTCAGTTTTACTGAAATTTTCGTTTTTGATAGGAAATTAATTACTACAGAATTTTTGTAACAAAAATATGTACATAAATATTTATTTTCAAGTAAATATTACTTTTAAATGAGTTTCGGCAATTTCTTAGTGCGACTAATAAATTTTATTTAAAATAATCCATCGAAATTTTGCGTAGATTTAATTAATAATCGGACATTTATTTGCTCAAATTAATCATTTAATGCTAATCTTTCACTTTTAACATTCTTTATCTAATCTTCATTTTTTGTGTTCAATTTATTGCGATGTTACAAGCATAAATTTAACCCTTTTCTTAGTAATTATATTTACAATTTGTCTTTTTTTTTGGATCGACGGCCTTTGGTTGAACTAATTCAAAAATGTTTTATTATATAATTAGTAAGCAAAAAAATAATAATCAGTCATCAGATTTTTTGTGAAATAAAATGTGTATAAATAGTAAGTAAATTCATTAAAGCAGCTCAATTGACAGAAAAACCTTTAAAATTTAATTGGCAAATAATTGACAAATGCCTTTTGTTTTATTAACCGATTATTGCTTCTATGCCACCAGTTCTGTTCCAATAACAACAACAAAGAGAAGTGTCTTTTGTAGTAATACAAAAGGGGCGGCGACTGTGGCGGATTTGATAAAAGTGCCACCAAAAAGACGAAAAGCCAAAAAAGGGCAACCAATGCGTTGTGGTGGCACTGCCCAAAAATGGTGGAGAAGCATTGCCAAGGCTTTGCCGGCGATTTCCTTCCAAATTTCAATTTCAATCAGTCCGCTGAACGGAGGCAAAGGCGGCAACAACAAAAACAATTACAATAGCTGCTGCTACTGATGATGCCATCATTTACATAACATATATTTTTGTACAATATGTGAATTTTTAATCGAATAAATTTGGTACCTTTTTTGCTTTTAAATTTCAAAATATCACAAGCTGAGAAAATTGGATCCTGTACGAACAAGCATTTTTATATAAAGCAAAAAAAATGAAAAAAAAATAGCGGGTCGGGGAGGAACATAAATTAGAATATTTAAAATTACGGCAAGCTTCTGATTTACGCTACTATCTGTTATCATCATCATCAGTGTTGGTCAAATGTCGTGACAATTGGTACATTCAAATCTAATCCAAAATATCCATCAAATGCCATTTTTTGGCAAGCGTCGAATGGACATTGGCACGCAAATCTTGAAAATCGGAAATATTTTTGCCAGAAGAATGCTTGTCCAGCTGCAGAAGATATTCCCTTTTTAGATCAGTGTCAAAATTCTGCAAATGCTTTTTCAGTGTTTCGGTGTTCACTTGCGCCAATGGAATGCCAACAAGCCAAACTTTGCAGAAATTAATGCTAAAGCTAAGATTTGTAAAAGAATAATTTAAGGATAAGTGAGTGATCAGGAAGAGTCAGAGAAACAGTGTAATTGTTCTAATGGTTATTGGTCCGAGTGTTAAGCTCAACATAAATTGCTTCAAACTTAACTGATTTGGTTTACCAGCAGACTATCTAATTAAAACTTTCGAAAAGATAAAGCTACCCTTAAACAAAAGCTTTTTTGATTAGATAAAGTGCAAAAAAGTTATGGCCAGAAAAAAGAAAACCAAAAAATGGCCTTTTTGGCTAGTTTTTGGACATTTTTTATGAGAAGCATTAAAATCCAATGGAAATAGGAACCAGTTTTGCCGCGGGTTGAGAAAAAGTTCAAGTTCTACTTTCGGGTCGGGCACTCGAAACTGGTCGACACAAAAGTTTGACTTTATAAAATCATTTATCCATTTAATCCGACCATTAATAACTGCATAAATGTTTCTACTTAGTGTGTAAACTAAGTTTTGTCGCAAAATTTTCTTGATTTTTCAATTTATAATTGCGTAGAAAACCAAAGCACAGTGGATTGATTCTTTTAGTCTTTTTTTAATATTCGTTAAACATCAACTTTAGATATGGGACAATGAATGCTATGGCTTAAAGAATACCGTATTTGCTTTAAAAGAAGCCTCCGGGCATATATTTAACAACATCCCCTCGAGGGGTTTGGCAATTAAAAGGGAGTTTTATTACCCGATCAAAAATCCTCATTATTTCAGAAATTTTCTCTATAATCCAATTAAAGGCAACAAAAATTAAGTCAAAATTTTGATCTTAAACCAATCAAATTCTTAAAAGTCTCCTGCCAAATGTTCAAATTTATGTCATAACCCGAACTCCTGAATAATTCGAGTCCCTTCTGCTGGATAGGAAATGGCTATCGACCCGAATATCTCTAATTGCCCCAAAGTTTAAGACCGAATGGTTTTACCTGAAAAAGTGATGGTTTTAAAATGTTACCTAAATGCTTTGATGACAAATTCGTGCACAATTTTAAAAGTTGATTCGTTACTTTTCGAATCCAAAGCAGCAATTTCAATATCTTTTAAACTTTTTTTACCAATTACATCCAACAAAATTGCTTCTAATTTGGATTGTATTTGAGCATGAACATAATTGCAAAATTGTTCACTAAAATTTTGCTTCTCGGCCACGCAATTAATCACAATTAAATTGTTAAACTAAAAATATAAATTGATATTTTTAAAGATATTTTTAAGTGAATTATTCAAATATATACACATACTCACTTTTAGAACAAAATTTAATGGGTTTTCCTGCATCAAACCAATGTTTAAAGGCATTTTTTCATCCGTTTTTTCTGGCAAATTTTCTTTCGAATTTTGCCCAATTTCATCACTTTCTATTAAAATATTTTCTTTAATTCCTTCTTCTTCTATTTTTTGCATATTTTCTCTTTGATTAACATCATTCTCCAATTTATTCTCCCTTTTGTCCTCCTTTTTGTCCTCTTTTTTCTCCTCTGTGTCCTCTTCTTTGTCCTCTAATTTGTCTTCCTTTTTCTCCACCTCTTTGTCTTCCAATTTGTCATTCTCTTTTTCATCTAATTTATCCTCCTTTTTCTCCTCTGTGTCCTCTTCTTTTGCCTCTAATGTGTCCTCCTTTTTCTCCTCTGTGTCCTCTTCTTTTTCCTCTAATGTGTCCTCCTTTTTATCCTTCGTGTCCTCTTCTTTGTCCTCTTCTTTTTCCTCTAATGTGTCCTCCTTTTTATCCTTCGTGTCCTCTTCTTGATCCTCTAGTTTGCCTTCCTTTTTCTCCACCTCTTTGTCTTCCAATTTGTCATTCTCTTTTTCATCTAATTTATCCTCCTTTTTAGTGCCTGTTTTTTTCTTCCTTTTTTGCACTTTTCGTTTTTTATTCCTTTTTGTCCCCTCGCCGTTCGCTTTATTTTCTTGCGCTCTTTTCTTTTTGTTGCCATTTTCAACCTCTTTTTCATTTTCTTCTTCTTCACTTTTAGTCGCCGTAGTAAAATCATTTTCATTGTACGTAATGCCATAACATTTATATAATTCTTTTATGTTTTCCATTTTTAAAAATTGCATTAAATTTTTTTGTCGATATTTTCTTTTTTCTAAATTAAAATATATACATTTACATATTTGGACCGTAAAGCCGGAATTTATTTTGCAAATTGACTTACGGAATGTCCCTATATTTTTGTTATTTACTGTTTCGTAAATTGGTACAACAACAGAGCCAAATTGAATAAAGTTCCGTGGCTCTGCAAATTTAAGTTAAATGAGTGCAATTAAAGCTAACTTTCTTTAGAATATTTTAAATGAAATTTCTGAATACAATTGAAAAAACACTAATAACATTTTTAAAACTTTTTTAGAATGAGATTTATCCTTGGCTAAAATTCGGTAAAGGCCCAAAAAATATTAAAATGTGCCAAATAAATTTTTTTTTATTGTCAGTTTTGCTTTTCAAATTCGAAATTAGTTCAAAATTTATTTTATTAGTTGCTATTTTTATTTTTAATTTAATTTGCTTCTCCACCCAAAAATATTTGTTTCATCTCTTTGCCTATTTGTTCATCATTTAAATATTTATTTATTGTTTCATTGTGGATTTGTTGAATTATTTCCAAGGGTTCTGCAATTTTTTCTTCCTCCCCATTAATCCATTCCATCTCGGCAATATTTAAACTTCCATGATCCTTCCAACTTTTGATCGCGTCCGTAAGTCGCTTTCTTGTTCCTTTTTGCAGAAAATTGTTAAATTCTAAATTACAAAAAATAATATATCCAATTTTTGGGCCATTTCGAAATTGAAATGATATTTGAGAATTTTTAAAAAAATCAAGGGTCGTTCTTAGGGATGCATTGCTAGGTTTTTTTGTTAAGGAAACTAAAAAAACGCAAAAAAAAAGGCATGAAAAGGCACCAATGTCAAAAAAGGACGGCCATGCTAAGTACGAAAATTGCCAATATGAAAAAAGATTTACAAAACCCAACCAAGAAGCTTCAAACTAAGAAGAAAACGTGTTTTTATGCATAACATCTCGAACTGTGCGCAGAAAAAAAAAAAAGATTAACAGCCCTTTTAATCATTGTCTAATAGGATAATAGCAAAGAAG
>JAKKIK010002621.1:0-10464 GCA_024500135.1 Heterodera carotae
AATTCATTTAATTTTTCAAAAATTTTTCTGGCGGCGCCTACCGGCACCGCCAGACCCCACCCAATCAAGTCTTGTTTTTCTTTTTCAAGCCCCAATTGCTCAAAAAAATTGTTGGCGGTGAGAGATATGTTGCAAATGCCGATTTTGTTGAATAAAATGCGAGATTAAGCCCCAAAACAACGTTTAAAAAATCTACTTATTTTTGGCCCCAAAAACTTACTTTCCACCATTGATTTACTTATTTTGGAAAATTTTCGATGGGATCTCTGTCATAATATAATACATAGAAATCGCATATTTTGGTCGTCCATTTTGGGGTATTTGTCAAAAATTTATGTCGAATGCGCAATTTGCAATTAGAACCCCTTCTCTAATTGAACCCCCGAGAGGGTGATGAAAATAGACTCCTTCAGTTAAACCACCACCTCTATTTAACACCCCCCCCCCCCCGAAAAGAAAAGCGCTGCTTTTCATTGGCATTTTCGTTGCTTTAATTTTATTACGTATCATCAGTAAAAGCAAAGAGCATACCATAATGTTTGTCATTTTCATATGTCACATTGTAGCCACCATTACGACAATAATTAGTGCAACTAAAATAATTGTTGAAAACCCCCAAAATGACAATAATAATTTTAAATTTTTTTTGAATTCATTTAAACCTTGGCGTTTTATGGATCCCTTCGTGGCTCGGATGCCGAACGGGCGGAAAAGGATAGGGCTTACAGCCGCGACGGTCCTCGAAGCTGGAACCCGTGCAAAGGCCGCTTTTCACATAATATTCGAATGCTTTGTCCTCCCAGCCGCCGTTACAGCTTCAAAAAAATCATTTTATAAAACGAAAATAAAAATTTATTAATTTTTAATCGCTGAATTTTAATTAATTAATTTTTTTGATCACCCAAAGCTGTGTGGCTCACAGCTGAGAATATCCAACGCGGAAATGTGCTCACGATGTGCCCCGTTGCTTGCAATGCAAATTCGATCAGTGATCACTGAGGCCACAGAAACGGCCCAGCAGCTGCCACACGCGGATTGATCCTGGCCAAATAGGTAAATGTGCATTATAATTATTGTGCCGCATTTAATTTGCGATAATTAAACGGACAGATTATGTCCTCTTGCAATTGTCACGAATTAGGCATACTGACTTGGATTCTGGCAATTACATCTGAACACTTTGGAAAATATTCTCGAGCGTCAAAACTCTCGGGAATATTTGTTTTAATGCGCGAGTTTTCGCTTTGCGGATGCTTGGCTCCTTTGCTTTGTTCAGCAAGAAATGGTCTTCGCACTCCCATCAGTTGCTGTATTTCTTCCTCCGTCATTTTGGCAAATTTTGGATGTAATTTGGCCTTAATTTCATTTTAGATTTTAACCTTTTTAATGCAAAAATGTAGGCTTTTTCCACAAAAAGCATAATTCTGTCGGTAATGCACAAATTCAAATAAATACAGTAAACGGTTATTGTACTACTCACGGTCCATGATGACTTCTGGTCATTTATGTGGGCGACCAAATCATTAGCATTGGCAAACAATTTTTCGGTTTGCTTAATAAAAATGCTACTTATTTTGTAAGTATTTATAATTAGAAAACTTTTGGCACCTTTCCATCACAAAATTTGAATAAATATAAAAAGATCAACGGAAGTATGGCGGCACCGGCAATCTGCAATATAATTTAAATAGTTGAAAAACCAAAATAATTTTGTAGCTTTACCATTTTCATTAAAAAGGCCAATTAAAGACCGAATAATTTGGAAGAATGTTTGAAATGAAAATAAAAAAGACACAACTGATAAAAATTTGATGAAAAATGATTAATTATCACTCGATTAAGCAAAATAAATTGCAATTATAATTTAAATGCAAATACCTTTTTTATATTACTGAACAAGCCAAAAGTCGTAATGTAATGTTCAACTAACCGTGGCGATAAAAACAAAAAAAAAAACATAAAAAAGAAATTAAGTCAGCAGGTGTGTGAAAATAAATGTCCAAACTGTCCACTCATCAGAAGATGATGAGCTGTGCGACAGTTTCGGAGAAAACTCTTGCCAAGTTTTTTAAATAAATTTTAAAGATTTTTTCATTAATAAGTCTCGATTTCGGTTCCAAGACCTTTACTCGGGACTCGAAGATGCCTTTAAGAGCAGTCGGAAATTTTTTTAAATTAATTGGTTGTTAAGGGAATAAAGAATTATAAACTTTTTGTGGCGACTATCATTGTTGATCAAGAATGATGTGAGTTTTGACTAAGTAGGAGCAGTCAGCAAAATTAAAAAAAATTTAATGATGAAGCACAAATCAAAGCACACCAAGAGAATTCCCCCCCCCCCCCGAAATGTAAAATTTTTTTCTCCAATAAGAGGGAGGGAAATTTGAGTAAAAAGAGCCAATCCCCATTCAAACCGAAATTTTCTCCAATCTCAGTATTGGATCAATTTTTTTAACCAATTTAAATCAAATTGTCATAGAATTGTAATATAAAAATGGATATTGAAATGGAAGCGTCATATTGGCGTAAATAGACAGCGAGTAATAATTTTTGTATGAATGAATGGAAAAATAAATTTAAAAAGAAATGTGCCTAAAATGAAGGAGGCCAATTCATTGTTTTTGGTCCCTCAAATTTCACACTCCGTAAATGAGCAGCATTTGTTCATCAGCGGTGCTTCTGCTAAATGTCATGGTTGTGTGCCAGCCGGTAAAAGATAGCTTTGCGCTTAGCCACGTACAACGCGCGGTAAGCACACCGCGTGCCGCCCGAGCTGGCAGTGACGGCGGCACGTTTCGCCTGCTGACAGCCGAAGTACATCTTGCCAGCCACGTTGCGCGGGCCGTTCTGGACGAGTCCGTAGTCACGGCAAACACGCGACAATTCGCTTTTGGCAGGGATTTCTGCAAGAAATTGCCACTGAGTGCCTTTCGTGTCCGTAAAGACCGGGTTCTTCGACGGTGTTTGACGCTGGACAAACGCTTAATTGGGCAGAAAAGGGTAAATTACTCTCTAAATTTTTCGGCCGGTATACGGTAATACCAAAAATTACTGACTCATAAATCGGTAATTACCGCGGATTATGTGCCGAACACTATTTATCTATTTTTACCTCTGTTTTCCTGCTGTACCGGCGTCAACGGATGGTTATGATTTTGCCGGTGAAAAATTGCGTTCCGAGCTGGAACATAGAGTCCCCTCAAGGGACAATTGTGTGTTGAGCGGGCGTTGCGACTGCTCCATTTGCAGCTGAAGTTGCGCGCGCTGCCCTCGCGGTACAAACCTTAAAAACACAAAAACCAATTGAGTAAATTTGAAAATTAAACTGAAAACAATGATAATTAAAGACAAATTGCCACAAAAACGATCGATGTTCCCTTTCGGTGGAAAATGCCAAACAGAAAGCACACACCGTTGGCACGGCACACGCGTCGCAACTCCGTCTCGCCCCCCGTGGCCGAAACGTCCGCCAGCCAATGCCACTGCTTTCCATTAGCGTCCACATAAGTGGAACGGTCCTGCTGAAGCACCCGTTCAATCGTTTCCATGACTGACTCTAAAAAGAGAGAACTGGAATAAAAATATTTTAAATGGCTGAAAAAAATTTGATTTTTTAAATAATGGACCTGACGAACTTGTTGATGTTGCCTCCATGTTCACGGGCATTGTTTCAACAGGTAATAACGAATGGTTGTGTCCAAGGCTTTGGAAAATGGCACGTTGTTGACCCATCCAAATGGCACGAAAACAGCACGACAGAGACCCACCGTCAAAGGCACAGCCCAACAAAAACTTCTAAAAAATTGTATTTGACCAATATAAATTAAAAGATTTTTATCATTAGATATATATATATATATTAATATGTTGTACCTACAATGCCGTATTTTCTCTAACTCTAATAGAAACTTTTACATCAACCTCCCCCCACCCCAAAGGTTAGGTTCCTGATTTCTACCCTTAGATACGAAATTTCATATGGGATTAAACCCCAATAAGAAGAGACCGGATTTTTAGGTGCTAAAAACCCCCAAGAAGGCCAAAATAGGTGCGAAAATAGGTGTTAAAAATTGGAAAAACCAAGTGTATTTACGCAAAAAAAATCCTATTTAAGTCTCATTTTATTTATTTCGCCGGCATAATTGAAATCAGATATTTTGGAGGTGTTTGGGAGTAAAACATATTCATTCAATTGTTGGCCAAAGGAAATTAAATCAAAAATTCTCTGAATTTAATAAAAAAATATAATTTTTTAAATTTTTAATGAGCCAAAAAGTTGGGTTTTTAAGGAGAAATTTTTTGAATTTCGAGTAAAAAAACAATCGATTTTTAGTGGTGCATTTAAAAAGGAAATTTAAAAAAGTTCTTAGGGGTGCATTTTCAGATTTTATTGCATTTTTGCTATGAAATTTCTGGAAAATGCCAAAATAGTTGCTAAAAAAATTCGAAAAATGCCAAAATAGGTTGTAAACTATTTTAGGTGCAAAACGCCAAAAGATGTGTTTTTAGGTGCTAAAAAGTCGCTCTAAATCCAAAAATTGTTCAGAGAAAATGCTATTTTTGGGCTTCTCTCGTCATAACTAAGCCGCAAAAAAAATAGGTAAAAACCTAAAAATCCGGTCAATCAATAAGAAATTAGCCAGACAAAGTCCCATTTTTATGCATATGAAAGTATTTAGGGTAGTTAATTTGATCATCAGTGACAGCTGTTTACAAGAACCTACGTGGTCGTTTTGCTGTTCCATAATCAGCCCCATCTGCTGCTGATGGAGTGGACGGGCCCCGTGCCGTTTGAACAATTCTTCCGCCGATTCGCCGCTATTTGCAATGTCCAAACATTGCCAAAGTTCGCCCTGTTCGTCCACATACGTTGGCATAATTTGTTGGTCTGCTACCGCTGCAATTTTAATGTTTAATTAATGAGCCCCAATAGAAATATTTATAACAAATTGTTTCAGCTTAAGCCGTGGCGTCATTTTACCCGCCGCCGATGTCACATTGTGCGTCAAGTTCGGCGTGTACTCGGGATGCTTGTTCACAATGTGGTCCGTCAACTGCGTGTCCGTGTCCAACTCCCACAACATTTGGCCACACTCCAAACAAAGCGCCCCCACAGTTCCGTTGCGGAAGTGATGCCGTTGAAAGAGACCGACACACCAAACGGCGGATGAAGGCGGCGCAGGTGCAAACTAAAAAAAATTAAAAATTTAAACGCTAAATTTAAATTTAATTCCATTATTTAAAAATTACCATAGGGTCATTCTCTGAACAATGCTGTTGATCAGCAGCAGCAGCAGCAGCAAAGAAAGTTGACAGATCATCAATGGCTGCCGTTTCTAAAGCAGCGCGGGCATTGGGAGACAATTCAAATTTAAAACACTTTTTGCCAAAAGCGAATGCTTTAAGTGCGCAGCAGCGATTTTTATTATTTATTACCTTGCAATTCGACTTTGACCGAAGGTGCTAAAATTGCTTTAATTATAAAACTGTAAAAGATCGCACATCAAAATTTAATAACAAATTTGAAAAATATATTTTCTTTAAGCGGTTTTTGAGCCAATTTAAAAAGTAAAAACCGAAAATGTAACTAAAAGTCAATTAAACCCCAAGGCAGAATTTTGACTTGTTCGAAATAGTGACACAATATATTCTCTTATTTTGATTTTCAAAAAGATTACGTTTTTGTGAGCGATGTATTGTCAGAATTAATTTTTGTGAGGGAGGGAGGGGGCGGTTAGCAGTGTCGACTGATGAAGCCAGGAAAATTTAGAAAGATTAGGTAGTGAAATTCATCGAGAGATGGATGCATCGGTCCCTACATGGTGTAATCGGAATCCGCAAAAAAATCCAGGATCCGGGCACATCCATAATAAGTCTGCATATTATTTGAATTTTAAAATTACGCGCTCTTTCCCCGTCGTTTCGGTTGGCGTTCTGTTGCTGTTGTTGTCTATTCATCGGATAAGGGCGTCTCTTCGGCGGCGGTTCGCACTTCAATTGCTGGTACATCTGCTGAAACTGTTGCGGATGCCGCTTCCGCAGATGGCTGTACGTGCTGCCCAAGTCGTTGAACTGTTCGCTGTCACCGCACTCCGAACAGCGAACAGAGCCCTCGGGGGAGGAGGGCACTCGGAACAGAAAGGGACAAATCTGCCACAAATTGACACTTTTGGTGGCACTGTCCGAGGGCGAATTTGCGCATGCTTCGTCTTCGTGTGCATTATGCGCTTCATTTTCAGTTGCTATTGTTAATGTCGTTTCACATTCAATTGAGTCCATTGTAATTTAAACTAAAAAAAAATTTTTGTAAATTAAATTTAAAATAAATTTTTATTTAAAAAAAGTGCGCAACGTAGTGAAAGAAAGAGTGACCGAGTTGGAAAGCGGCGAGGAGGGTAGCGAATGATAGAAGATGGAAATTTGGGAGGGACGGAGAAGAATGAGAGTTAGATCAATAAATGTGAGGGGAAAGAAAATGGGGAACTAAGAGGAAGAGAGGAAAGGAGGAACGGAAAAGACAGTGCAAAGTGAAGAGAGTGGAAAACGGGAGGGGCGTTGGAGACAGAGAATGTGAACACGGCGGGCAAGAGTTAGGGGAACTGGAAGAGGATGAGGAGAGTGAAAGAGGATGAATGAAAAAACTGTTCGAATTTAGGGATGAGAGAAAGCGAGGAGAGAGAGGAAGAGGAGAGAGAAAGAGAGAGAGGGGAGAAAGATAGAGGAGAGAAAGAGACAACTGTAAAAGGAATAGGAAAAGGAAGAACGAATAAAGAATTGAGAGAGCATATGGCGTAAAGAAAAGATGGAGAGTAAAAAGGGAGTATGAAGAGATAAGCGAGAGCAAAATAAAGGAGAAGAGAGGTAAAGAGCGAATGAGAGAGCATTGAGAATAGAAAAGGGGAATGAGAGACGAAAAGAAAGCGAGAATGAGTGAGAGAGATCTGAGAGCGGACAGAGAGAGGGGAGCGGAGAGAGAGAGAGAGAAGGTGTTATTTGTTATATACCGAGAAAAAATAAAAGAGGAATAGGCAGAAAAGATTATTGTGCATATTAAAAATGAATATCTTCAATATTTTAATTTAAAGTGGCCTGGCTAATTAAAACTTTGTAATGTAGTCAGTCAGTCAGACGAATATAAATTTAAGAAGGACAGAGAAAGAAAGGAGAGAGAAAGATGGAGAGAGAAGAAGGAGCGGAGAGAGAGAGAGAGAGGGAGAAAGAGGAAGGAGCGGAAAGAGAGAGAGACAGAGAGGGAGAGAGAGAGAGAAGCAAGAACTTTTTTCTCTATATTTTATTGTTTACTCTCCTTTTGGATCAGCAGGTGAGAGAGAGAGAGACTTGGGCAGAGAGTTAGAGATACATAATAAAGCACAACAAATTAATTTGCCTTAATAATTTAATTCTTTTTATGCTTTAAAAAGACTGATTAAATTGAAGAGCAATCCAAATTGACTCTGAATCAAATTTTGTAAAAACAATTCCAATTTTCATGATTTTTGTCCTCAAATAAATTTTCACAATCTTTGGCATTTGAGTGCGTGTTTGACCATTTTGTGATGTTCTTTTGCCAAGGCCTTGGGCTTTTGCCTGCTCCTCAGCCACCGTTTGTGTGTGCATTCCATGGACACTTTTTCGCCAATGACCAAATGACAAATTGGACAGTGCCGTGCCGTTCCTGTCAAAATGTCTTTTGGTGCCATCAAAAAACACAGTCGTTTCCTGCCACTGGATGTCTGATTTACGGAGAACCGGATATATTTGGCACCGCCGTCGCATATTTTGTGCCATTCGTAAATGTGTAATTGTTTCACTGTACTGGTAAATATGAAATTGCTATCAAATGATCGGTTTGACATTTATCCAAATGTATCTTTTTATCTGTGAATAAAACTGTTTTTCGAACAAAAAAAAACAATCGCATTTGCCAAAACTGTGAAATGCAGCTGGTTATTTTGCTCTGTTCCCTTTCTCCACCGCTGGCGATCATTCGGCGACAAAAAAACCATATGCTTAATTCTTAAAAAACGGTTAAATTTGGTTGTATCTACTCCCAGAAAAAATTTTCAAAGACAGAAATTTTTTTAGTTTATCGCAAAAGTATTGTTGGAGCTTAAAACAGCAGATCTCTTTTTTTGTACAAATAAAAATCCCATTTAATTGAAATGACCTGTTATGCTTTTCCATCTTTCATTCCCAAGCAAAAACTCATTTTTATGGGTTCACTCACAAAAAAGTGCATTTGTTGACGCACAAAAAAAAAATTACATTCAAAACGTGGATTTTTAACGATTTGATTGATTTGGATATAATGCCAACCAACAAAATGACTGATAAATGGCGAGGAGAATAAAGCATATACGCACACTCACTTATATGCCCATATATGTACATACCTGTGAACCATTTTATGTAAATTTGACATTAATAAGAGAAAAAAATAAAGCTTAGATATGAGCTTTTTGAAATTCTGGTTTTTTTTAAGCTAGAATGGGCTTCCGAATACGGCATAATGGGAGTAGTTGGGAATTTTAGGACATTAATCACTTAAAATAAAATTGAAAAAAAGAAACTTATTTTTTCTCAGATTATGAAAGAATTAGTTCAATTGCTCATCACATCTGCTTCAATTTTTTTCACATTGTCAAATGCGTTTGGCACTAACTTCGTAATATTTGGTCATTTGACCAAAATATTCCTTTTGATTTTGAAAATAATTATTAAAGTCAAATTGAAATTTAAAATAAATTTACAATTTACATTTACAGAATGACGTCATCGAATGTCCAGCCGAAGATGCACCGGTTGAGCTGTTAAGGGCAAAGGATGTGAAAAAATTAAATGAAAAACGTATTGCCAACAAACAAATTTAAATGACAAAAAAAGAGAAAATAATTTATTTTTTATTTATTTTTTAATGAACAATAAATAAAGGAATTGTAAATTATAATATTAAGAGTTTCAAATTATGAGTGAATTACACGGAGAATTCCACAAAATATTGTCAACAGAAAATTATTTGACATACTTGCGTAAAAGAAGATTTGCTAGACTTGTAGTGGGCTGGCATTTCAATTTTGTTGTTGAAGAAGCATTTGAACAAATCAGTAAAATAAACGTAATTCTTTCAGTATAATAATTTTAATTCCAACATAAATTTAATGTCAATTCTTTTCAAAAGGTTGCTGACATTGATGACCTAAGAACAATTAAAAATGTTGAAATGAATTTGGAGAAAGATTGGACTTTTTTAAACGAAAATAAACATGGCATTATTAACATGCAGATATGTCACTTGCATGGCTTTGTGCACCGAATTATGCGCAATGAGACATTAAACTCAAAAAAGGAATGGCCGCCATTTGTGAAATCCGAGGCTGATGGCATTTTTAGCATTGATGTTGGCCCCGAATTCGGCAAAGTTTGTTTCTAGCACAATAAAGTATGTTAAAGAACTTGATACCACAAAGTCCCCGGTGCCGTGGTACTCAACCCCATTACCGGCACTTGACCCCGGGAGTCCTCGTTACTCTCAAATTTTTTGAAATCGCCCAAAATTAAATAAAAATATGTATAAGAACTTTACGCAACTCTTAAATTGAAATAATCATTTAGGAAAATACAACAACATTGTCTGAGGAAGAATACGAAGAGTATGTAAAGAAATGTGATGAATTTGAATATGCAAACAGCAGAACCGCAAAGTTATTTTCATCGAAGTCTACCAATTTGATTTATCGGTGTTAAACAAATAAATATTAATTTTAATATAATTCGAAAAAACATTTTTTAGATTAAGCCTTCACCGTTTAATTGCGAATTCCGAAGTTTTTCAGCAATTTCTATGCTATCATAAGAACGTGCTCAATTATAAAAAATGGCTCTATAATGACATAATGAGATTGAATGATTTATTGGTGCTGGAAGAAACTTTTCCCAACATTATGCACATTGGTATTATTCATATTGTTGAAATTAATCTAAAAAAGTGCCAAACTATATGTATATTAATTCATTAAGAAATCTTTCCGCAAGCTCTTCGAATTGAAGCCCACAAAACCCAATTTGAATCTCTGACAAACTCGGAGAATGCAATTCGGCAGGAATGTCGAATATTGTTCAGACGATTGATGGGAGATCCGAATTTGAAAGAGTACGAGAAAACGATACGGCAAAATGCTGATGGTCAGGGATTCGGAAAGCACATGCTGGACAAACTGAACGCAGTGAAAAAGAGTGTGATGACAGCAAATGCCATTTCATCCCCAAAAGGCATTTGTGTGATGAACAAATTGCTCGACTTTTTGAGAGAATTCGGCAAAAGCGCCGACACAAAGAACGGTAGATTTGGCAATATTGTAGAGATTAAATCACATACCGTATTTCCTCTATTAGACGCCCATGGGCGTCTATTTTTCGATCCCCCTCGAGGGTGGGCGTCAATTAGAAGGGTGGGCGTCAAATGGA
>JAKKIK010002622.1:0-10462 GCA_024500135.1 Heterodera carotae
TTGTAGCGAATGGTCAGTGTGTGACCGTATGCGTCTCTACCCAGCGAGAGAGCGCCTTCATCGCACACTGTCTGAAGAGGAACATAAGGACCGGGTAGACGTGAAAGTGAGCATCCCTAATAGATAGGGACATACAGTAAGTAGTTCCTTAATTAAAGCCCCCCCCCGCCTGAAATGAGCGTCCTCCCCCCTTTAAAAAGCATCCCGCCCCCTGAATTAAAGCCACTCTTTCAGACGCTTCGGGGTTCTATTGTATCAAGTACGGTACATACAATCATTGTGATGAAGCCTGAAGGTGATGGGTGATCAACAGGGCGGCTGTTTAATAGAAGTACGATTCGGATAGAAGAGACCCACAATAGAAGGGCCCCATCCAATAGAGCCCCCCTCAAAAGAAGCACCGTGCAATGAAGTGCCATATCCAATAGAAGCGCCCACTTATTCCGTCCAGTGTAAATGCCACCCGCTCCATTTACTCACTCTTCCACCGATGGCAAATGGACTTTTAATGCCGTCAGTGCCAATGTGAATGCTTTCCACTAATCCCCGCACTAATCCCCTCCCACTTTTTTACACTCTCCGTCCTCCATCCGAATGCTTTTACTTTGTTCCGCTCATTTTGCTTCTCTATTTCACCACATTCTTATGCTTTTATCTGCTCACAGTGTCAAAAGTTTTATCACATCATTCAATTCTCATTCGTTGGCATTTTTGGACGCCGTCGGCGGCGACACCAAACAAATGCAATACGACGACAATGTGAAAACATAGAGGCCGCCAATGTTTTATGAGATATGTACACACTTGCGATTATGTACTGACAAATGAGAGGTAAGGAGAGAGAGAGAGAGAGAAAGAGAGATTAACAGACAGAGAGAGAGAGAGAGAGAGGGTGATAATGAACAGAGAGAACGAGAGAGTGATATGAACAGAGAGAAAGAGAGAATTATTAGAGCCAACAGAGAGGAGATTATGGGGAGAGAGCGAGAGGAGAGTGAGAGAATTTTAAGAGCTAAAACAGAGAGACATAGAGAGGTAGAGGTATGAGACAACTTTGAGTCCAACATGGAAAAAGAGAGTGGAGAGAGAGAGAGAGAGAGAGAGAGGGTAAAGCAGCAAGAAGCATAAGCTTAAGGCAGCGCTGCGAGGGGCGGAGCAATGAGAAGTGATGGTGATGGAGAGCCTCAAGGCCTACAGCAGCAGCAGCAGGGATTGGGGGTCGATATTCTCGACGAACGTTGTTGAGGAGAGAAAGTCCGCTTTTCCGCACGCTAAGCCGGCGCTGTCCGCCCCTGCGGCGACGGCGGCGGCGGCGGCGGCTTCACATAACGCCGCGGGGGGAGGAGGAGCATTTTGAAGTGTGCATTTCCTCAGCAAGCACTGACACTGCCCCAACCCCCCAAATCTCAGCAGACTTTTAGCACCTCCCCCCGCCAATTCGGTCGACGCCGACGCATTTTTAGTTTCACACCCACAAAAACTTAACAATTTTAAATATATTGTATTATATGTAACACACTCATTTTCTTCCTTTTATGCATAAAACTTGGTGAGAGAAAAACGCGTTCGAAAAGAGTGGGCGCTTCCTCTAACCATTTCACGGAATTACCGGAATAGTCCCAAATTTGAGTGTTCGGCAATGCTATTTTCGGTACATCGATAAATACCGAAATTTTTACCGTACCGTATCGAACACTAGTTGAAAATGCCGGAGAGTGAATGAATTCCCCTGCTGCTGGCTGTGGATGGAGCAATAAAAATGTGACGGGATTTGGTTTTGTTTAATTGTGTCAAATTCTGGCCCAACTTTCGAGAGTTCGAAGTTCGAACCCGAGTTTTCAAGACTAAATGTTAGGCAGCAGCAGCTGTGTGTGTGTCTATTCTTTGCACATTTTTCATAAACGCGAAATTTTCTCTCCATTCTTTTGTTTCTTTCACATAGCTCTTTTCTGTGCCCCCCGACGGGGACGAGACGAAACAGTGCAGCAAATGATTTTCGTGGTCTTTCCTCGCCTCGCCCTCGCCTCACATTCATTCATTCCATTCCATTCCATTCGCTCGCCATTCATTCATTCATCGATCCTTCCCGCCCCATTCCGCTGCCCCTTCACATTCATTCATTCATTCTTTTGCTGTTTGCTCTTTTCCTCGTCGTTATGTGTCCTCCTGCTGCTGCTGCTGGCCTCGTCCATTCATCCACAGCAACAACCTCATCAACTCCATCAGCATATACACACACTCATCCATTGCCATCATATCGTCTTCATCATCATCCTCTTCCATCCGTCTCATCATTAATATGTACATCATCATCCTTCCTTCCTTCCTCTTCCTTCAATCCAAAAAAAAAAAATGTCGAATCACGCTTCAGCATCTGCTTGATATTCTTCAAACACACCCAGAGCTTTGAAATGAAATAAATTTTTTTAGCAATGCCTTAACTATTGTGAGACTGAATTGATCATTGGATGTCTGTCGTTGATCACTCTCCATACATTTCTCATTTGTATTTCTCTCCCCACTTCCCGCCTCCCCACTCCCGATGATTGTTCGGTCCTGGGATGGTAACCCGGACGTCTTACTCTATAATAGAAAAAAAAGTTCGGCATAAAGTTGTAAGGAACGACTGCAGTTTGGTACTATTGACGTTCGAGAGTCTCGACTCGAGAGAAGCCGGTTTTTTTTCGGTTCCTTTCTCGGGGTCATTCTCGGTCTCGAGCCTCGGGAAATTTTAATTTCGAATGTCAAATAGTTGGCACACCACAAAATTTTTTTTCAACCTACGTAAAACGTTTCTCATCTGCTTTTCGAGATAGCTGCTGACAAACACGCGCAGATCAGCTGGAATATGACAACGTTTCAACTTAAATTACCCGCTTGATCAGAATCTGTAGGCGAGTAATCTTTCTTATTGTCTCTCTTACGCTGACCAAATTGATTAAATTACCTCGTCACTCTTTTACCGCACTATTGTGTTTTTTTCCAGCCTTTCTCATTATTGCCACCTTCCGCGCCATTTCACTTTTGCCACCCGCCGCCCACCGCACTCGACCACCATTTTCCCTCATTCTTTGCCGTCGCCGTCGGACTGTCGAAATTACCCACCTCCGCCCCCACATATTCATCCAATCCACCCCTCCCCCCTCCCCCCCATTATCTCTCTCATTTCTCCGCCACTTTTCACTGTGCACAAAGCCCAAGTCCCCCGCCCCGTCCATTCCATTCATTCAGTCACATTCCCTAATTACTGCACAGTAACAACACACGCACATACTCATCATCCATCATTCAGAATAATCAATCATCAAACCAAAAAAACAGTGGCGGCAACTCAATGCCTCCGCATTATTTGTCCAATTCTTTATTTGTTGTATTAACTAGTAACATTTTTTTTTTTGTTTTTCTCTCAAGGAGTTGGCTGGGGAAAAAGAAAGAAATTTTTAGAATTTGCTAGCCCCCCTCTGCTAATGCGAGGGTAAAACGGCGGGCGGCGGCACAGACAAATGATGACGACAAAAGATGAAGGCGCGCCGGCGGCGCCAAATGCAACAACAACGACGACAACTGTGGTGGCAGAAACAGCACCTGCCGAAAAGCAACAGCTTGTGGAGGACAGAATTTGCCTGAAACTGATTTTGGTCAGTGGGCGGACCCACGAGTTCGACCAGTTCACCCCGGGCACATCGGCTGCCGACATTTGCGCGCATGTGTTCGAAAATTGGCCCGCAGGTTGGTTGTCTCGTGTAGATGGATGGTTGATTGGGTACTGAGGGCCAATGGTTGCCAATGGTCACAAAAAGCCGTCCATTTAGCAATGTTTACCTTTCTGATGCCACAAAAAAGGAGGTTAAAATGGTGTTTGCGTGACCTTAAAAAATGGGAAATAATAATGGTAATCATTGCCTACTCACCAATTACTCGTTTTTGTTTTTCACAGAATGGACGGAAGAGAAAGTGAGCAACGCAAACATGCTGAAGCTCATTTACCACGGGCGCTTTCTTCACGGTTTGTTGTTTATTGTCATTTTGCATTCTTTTTTTTTACAAAATTACCTTGAAATTTGTTCCATAAATGTTAATCTTTCATTCTAGACTTCAATAGATATTCCAAATAGGTGTAGTTACGGTATTTTTTTGGACGGATTATATTGTAATAAATCCAAAAACTCAAATTCAATTAAAAAATAGCCCCTCAAAATCGGTTGTTTTGATGACCGCAGTTTTGTGCCTCATATTAACCATTTACACCAAATTTTGCAGGAAGTGTTACGCTCGGTGCGCTGAATCTCCCCGCCGGCGCTTCTCCGGTGACCCAACATTTGCATATTAACTAAGCATTTGTTTTATGCGCCTCCTCCCTGTTCAGGTTATGCATCTCGTCACGAGGGAAACGCTGCCGGAACCCAATTCAAGTGGTCAGTTTATTTATTTTTTTTTTTGATTGGGGACCACGCTTGCTTTGGCACTATTTTTGCTGGATTTTTTTTTTAAGAGCTTTAGAAGGATATACCAAGTTTGTAGGAAATGGTGGTACTTTTTCTTTTCTGGGGCCTTGAATTCTGAAAAAGTTAGCAAACCGCCGATGTAGGCAAATTTCCTATGCTTTTAGACACTTAAAATTTTAAAAATTCCGAATTTGTGTTCCCGAACCTAATTAATACCACGCTTTTGGCATCTCAATTTTTTCACCTTTTTTGCAGAAAATCTGAAAAAGAGCAAAAGTCGAACATGCTTCTGCTGCTGTATATGCTAAGTCATCTCTTCAAATTGCCCCCATTTTCCGCTCGTCGCCCATATTTCTGATCAATTTTTGTTCGCGTTTCTGTCCATCAATCAATCCACATTTGTTCGTCCCATTCATTTTCATTTCATCTCTTCCCGAAAGATTTTTTTTTCGTCGTCTTTCGGCCGTCCGTCCTTTCTCATTGTTTTTTTTTGCCCATTGAAACGCGCGCCGTCTGCCGGGTAGGCGTGGCGTCGTACACATTGTGAAATTGACCGCCAAATGAGGTGGTCGTCATATTGCGTGTGTATCAGTGTTGCCGCCTGAAAATCGACTTTCCTCGCGCGTGAATTTTCGATGCCCGCTCGAATTTTTCGAATACCCGAGCCCGAAATTTTTCGGGTGCCCGAAACCCGAAGTTTTTTTCTCAACCCATTGCAACATTGGTGTGCATGACAACATATTTTCTTGCTTCGTTTATTTTATTCATTCATTCATTGTACATGTCATTTTTGATGCATTTGAAAATGAAAAAAACGAAACGATTATATCTGACATAATAAGCATCGGGAGGATTACGCAGCATTTGTTCGGTCGGAGATTGAAATTTATTATCGTATTAATTGTGGGCCAGCCAAACACAACCAGAGCTGGGTGATTCTTAATAGATTATCGAGATTTTGGTCAATTAAGTGCCCCTTCTAGAACCAAATCCCGGATACTTCCCTGGTAGTAGGGGGATAACCTTTGTCCACTCACTAATCCACATTCCCAGTTGTGTTGGGGTACAGAGCGATGGGAATAAACAAAAGAAAAAAGGAAGCGGGCGGAATAAGCTTACAAGGATATTGGAAACTAAAAGCATAGCTTCTGTCGATCTTTTCATACAATATGCGAATATATTATGGAAAAAAACAAAAAAAGACGCACACAACGCATTGATGAGATTCTAAGGAATGTTTCGTCTTTGGTGTCGGATAAAAAAAAAGGGGGTTAGGGAGGTTGCACAGCACACAAAAGCATTGTCGGGTTTTACTAGCAGGAAAGCGAAGTAATTTTTCACGAGAGTCAATTTAAAATTGTTCCAAATCGAGATAGGGAAAAGCATCCCCGTCCATTTGGATAAAAAAGCGATCCCAAGTCCATTTATGTATGATGTGTTCAGATGATGCTGTGCAACCATGGAAAAAAGGGAGAACGGCACGTTTAAAAATGCAAAAAAAAAAAATAAACGGTCGGGTCAGTGCGGCGCGTGACGTTTTTTGACGCCGCCAAACATTAATCGACTCAAATTTTACATGGGTTTGCAGTTTTTTCACTCATTTAATTACTACAAGCTTGATCTTCCATGAAAAATTAGGTTGGGTAAGAAAAAAATTATATCCCCCAAAAAATTGGGCGTCACCAAAAAACATCCGCGCCTAACCGACCCATACCGCAACAAAAAAAAACAATAATGAATGAATGAGAATGTGCATGAATGAGCCACTTTCATAGCTCTCCCAATTTGCCAGATGATTCGCGCGGACTGAGAGAAGCGCCGAGACTGACTTTGAAGAAACGGAAGCTGAAAAAGGGAAAGGGGCAAATACGGCG
Organism: Heterodera carotae; assembly: GCA_024500135.1. Classification (NCBI taxonomy): domain Eukaryota; kingdom Metazoa; phylum Nematoda; class Chromadorea; order Rhabditida; family Heteroderidae; genus Heterodera; species Heterodera carotae. The sequence goes on from JAKKIK010002622.1 coordinate 6,320, forward strand.
GTTGGCAAAAAGGAAGTTAAAGCACCAAGAGGACCGGACAATTTGCTAGAAAATAATATTGTTCAGCCGCCGAATGTTACCAAGAATTTTGAAAAGACTCACAATGAAAAAAATGATGTCTAAAAATTTTGGGCGGGACTCTGATTATTGATAACCCCACCCCTAAAATGAGATGAAAATGAACGCACAATTTGCGTACACCGCTGTCTTTGCGTTCGTACTTCCACGGGTGCAGCTTTTCCTCTGGTTCACGGTTTATTGGGCCAAACACAAGGCATTCCTCGGCACTGAATTAGTAAAACCACAAATCTCCAACACTTTATCAGCATGTTAAAAGATTCAGTCGGGGCATTTTCAGTTTTTCAATTAAAAAAAATTGAAAAATTCCCGAAACTTCCTGGAGGGGACAGGGGTTGTAAAAACCCATAAAAAGCGACAGACAGACAAAAACCACACCAATCAGAAAAATAACCGAATACCGGAAAAAGTCCGGAATTCCGGCTTACAACCGGACAAATCCTCTCTGACACATGCTCACTCTGCTGTTGCTGCTGCTGTTTGGTAGCTGCCTCCTTGATGTTGAACCGGTTCTGATACTGCTGCCGCCGCCGCCTTTTGAATGTCCTCCGCGGAAACGGTCGCCTGCGGGCAGACGGTGGACAACAGCGCCGCCGGCGACGGACACACAACAGCGACAGACAACGACGACACGACACTGTGAACAAAGCGACAAAAACACTTTAGCAAAGCACAGGAAAAAGGAGGAAGAGACGTGGGAGGAAAAGCCCCATGGAATGCCACCAAGTCGACAAAATAAACCAGGGGTGCTAGATGAACATTTTCAAAATCAGCACATCCAGCCCTAAAAATCAGGTTTTGGGGATCAAAAATACAAAACGGCAAACAGATTTATAAAAAACTGAACTAAATTTATGGAATTTCCCGAAATAAAAACAAATATGAACCATGGAATGTAATCAGAACATTTCTGATAAGTCAGAACATTGTCCCTGGTACGTACCCCGTGTTGCCTGCCCATGTACCAACCACACCAGTGTGCAATCGTGTGAAAAGTTACACAGACCACACGTATATTACTATGACCACTTTGTTGCGTGATACATACGAGAACGAACAATCAGCAAATCCCACCTGCTGCTGCTGACGCCTCCGGCGACAATGTCCGCCGGTGGTGGCGGCGACGTGCCCGCCGTGCGGCCGTCAGCAATGCGCTCCTCCAGCTGAAGCACCAGCGCTTTGAGCGCGTTCTTCTCCTGCAACACCTCGCGCAGCTCGGACAGGCTGAAGCATGGCTGGTTGAGGCTGTCCTGCGCCGCCGCCGCCTCGTCACGCCGTTGCTGCATGTGCGCCGCCTCCTCCATGTCGCGGCATGCTCTGCTCGTCTCGTTGAGCACCCGCCGCAACTGCACTATTTCCTCCTCCGCCTGTTGCAATCGTCGCAGAATTTCGGCCCGTTCAAGCAGCAGCACGCGTCCTTGTTTCTGCATATGAATTTGTAAGTTAGCTTTTGGAGTGTCGTGTTCAATCACTAACAGAGGAAGAAGGTTCCCAGACCTTGTACGACCTTCGCACCGTTAATCGAATGCGAGGGACAATTCGGAGACAGGGGAAAACAGCGCAAGGGGAGGCAAATGGCGTGGGGAGATGAAACGCAATTGTCCACCAAAAGGTACGATCGAGGTGGACAAAACCTCAATTTGTATTTTTCAGTAGCCAGAGGAATTTGTTTAGAGGGGTTCAGGTCTTTTTCACCTTTTACTTTCTAATTCTTAATTTTTTAAAAAAATTTTTGGGTTCGGGCGGAGGGTTATCCACCTTCAATGGCCAAAAATGAATATGGACAGCAAAAACAACCTGCAGCGAGCTGTTCTTTCGCAGCAGCTCCTTGTTCTGCCGAATCAGCCGTTCAATGCTGTCTTTGAGTGTGTCCACTTCATCGCAATACGAGTCCAAATCGCTTTGCAATTCTTTGATCCGCTCTTTTTGCGTCTGTGCCATTCGTCGGAGGTCGATCAACGCTTGGATTTGCTCATCGGCGGCTGTTTGGGCATCCATCGAGTCGGGCCCGTCGGCACAATTTGCGCTGGGCGTAGCCGAAATTTGGTCGCGCATGCTTTTGTTGTCCGCCTTCAGCTTTTGAACCTGGACTTGGAGAGTCAGTCAATTATTTTTTGTTAAAAAGAAATAATAAACCCATTATTCGGGGACGTACCCCGGGGCTTGAAAGGAGATAAACAGAGTGACGGTAAACACAAATGTTTTGGACAAATTCATTTTTATCCCATTCAGTCTTATTATACACGGAAGTGCAGGCATCAACTCTCCTAGACTTAAATCTTGGGTAGGTCCCTGCCTAAAATGTGCACCTAAATGTCGAAAATTGCGCCAAAAATTGTAATAATTCCGATTTTTTAGTGTGGAATTGTATGGCAGACAACAAGCTGTATGTTAACAAATATATGATGAAACTAACAATTTTGCACAGTTCACCAATCTCCTGTTTGTAATTATCCTCCAATTCCATAAAATCCTAAAAAAGTATTTAAATAATAGTGACCCAAAACGTTAAAATTTCTTCCGACCTTCTCCAGGTTGTCCCGGTCCCGCAGTCGTTGCCGCTTTTCCTGCTCAAAGCGTTCAATTGTGTTCTGCAGGTCCACCAATTGTGCGCTGTCTTTGTCGTTGTATTTGGCCAACGCTTCCAAAGTTTCTAAAGCGGAAATTACCTAAAAATGGGGAAAATCAAATAAATAATACCTTTTTTTTTTGAAACAATTAATAGGGCCCGGATTTAAAACATATTTTGGCATTTGTCGAAAAATCCTTATTCCAACAAACCTTTCGAACTACCGAATCGAATGGACCATTGCCAAACTGTGCCACTAACATTTCAAAGTCCCGGTTTATTGACTCGGCCAAGTCGTACACATCAATCACAGTTATGTGCTTTGATGGACTGCTGCTCGACGAATAATAAACGGGGCTTTCCATTTCCTGCCAATAAATTTTCTGATGACTTTTACTATGCCCAGCAGGAGACTTTAAAATTGCTGACGAATTTAAAGGGTTAAAAGCCAACCCTCGGGGGGAGGGGTAAGAAGAGATGCCGAGAATCGATCAGAGTCGATTTAATTTGTCGGGAGGTGTGTCGGGGACCGGGTCGGGGAAAGAAACGAAAAACACAACAACAAAATAATGGGAACCCAATCCAAAAACATGTGCGAGATGATTCATCAACGAGTCTTTATTTTTGGCGCAGAAATGGCATAGTGTCCGTTGCCGGGTAGAGACTTTTTCGACTATGTATAACACATTAGAAATTAGAGAGAGGGAAAGTGCCGGGAGGAGGGGGACAATTAGCGTCTTCACACTTTTGAGGGTACCAAATTGTTTATATGTATAAACGAAAATGAAGAAATGGGTTAAACAAACAAAGCAAATACAACAACTTTGACAGTATAAACGGGAACAGTGGAAATAGTTATACATATTTGGTACACATATAATTGATATTTGCCGCATCACTTTCCCATTATGCCAGTTTCGCACAAAGAAACACTGCGACTCGAAACAGTGCGGCGGCTGCGAATGGTCGACGACGTGGAGGAGCCGAATTTGTGGGAATCGGAAGAAGAAGCGCAGAGACCAACACAACAGGACGAACAGCAGCAGCACACAATGACCACAATCAAAACGCAGACAAAAAACGCGGCGACCGATGCCAAAAAATAAAGCCAAAATTGTGACATCTCTGAAAAAAGGGAATTCAAAATGCGATAATACAAATAAATACAATTAAGAGGCTACGCTACCGTTCAGCAGAAGGTCGTATGTATGTGCTGTATATATTTGCTTCTGATTATATTTAATTGGTTTGGTCGAAGAGAATATCAAATATAATATACGCAGGCTTTCGAAGAAACGCGAAAGCAAATGGATTAATAAAAGCGGCTCTTGTGCAGTTTAGGCCCCACAAATTTTTTTTTTATATTTCCTTATAAAAATATCGATTTAGGGGTTTTTTCGTGTCGCTGATCACGAATCCGGCATCCATTTCGACCGATTCCGAACCCGGACCGAAATTCGAACAAAATGTCGAAAATTCATTTTTCACCTAAATTC
>JAKKIK010002623.1:0-10456 GCA_024500135.1 Heterodera carotae
AGGTATCTCTGATCAAACCATTGCCAGCCGCCGGGGGGGGGGCACCAGGGATGTCACCGAATTCCGGGACCTTTTTGAGGTCACGGAATTTTGGTACCGGACCTTTTTTTGTTTGTTGAAGTGTCCCAGGATTATGGACTTTCATTTTGGGCATCCGGGTGTCATCCATTGTCGACATTCTATAGTATTGGAATCAGTGATGCAACGGGATGAGAAAAAGTTCGGGTTTCGGGTCGGGAAAAACCTCGGCTTTCAGGGTTCGGGTTTGCATCACTGATCGGAATGAGTGTAAACAGTGATTGGTGGATTTTGCTATGCCCGTATTTAATGGCATGCAAATTTTTCCTTTTTTGCCAAACCTCATGCAACATCCAATGAAGCAAGTCTTCCAGTGAGTAATCCTTGCGCGGAAATTTCTCATTGATCAGTGCCCAAAGGTTGTGCAACAAATTCTCGGACGAATAAATGATTGGAATCTGTTGGGAGAAATATATTTGATGTTTTGGTAAAGTTTGAACAAAAATGAGTGAAATGGCTTTTCCAAAAACTCAGGGGAACCAAGTAATGGAAGAGGAAAGGCAAAATAATCTGGGACAAATTTTTTTTTTGGGGGGGGGGTTCAAATTGAGGGTTAGGGAATCGAATAGAGAGGGGAGGAGGCTCAATTAGAGAAAAGGTAAATGGGGCGAGGGGAGGTTCAAATTGAGGGTCAGGGAATCGAAAGAGAGGGGAGGAGGCTCTATTAGATGAAGGGCAAATTGGGGGGGGATTCAAATTGAGGGTTAGGGATTCGGATAGAGATGGGGGGAGGCTCTATTAGATCAAGGGCAAATTGGGGGGGGGGGATTCAAATTGAGGGTCAGGGAATCGAATAGAGAGGGTAGGAGGCTCTATTAGAGGAAGAGCAAATGGGGAAGGGTCAAATTGAGGGTTAGGGAATCGAATAGAGATGGGGGGCTCTATTCGAGGGGGGGGGGGTTCAAATACACTTGTTTTTGTTTTGACTCACCGGTGTTATGATGGCCAAACATTTGGAGATAAACAATGGACTCTGCGGATTTTTATAGTATGTTACATGCTCTTCATCGCCACGTTCGCCCGCATTGGCACGGTCGTCATCGCCGGCATTTACAGCCGAATGTGCTCCTCCTCCACCGGTGTTGCCGAATCGTTTGGCTGTGATTTTGCATATAAATTTTCGGCATTTTTTATAAATTTACAAAAATAAAAAATTAATTTCGCTGTTCGAGTGACACGGGACCAGAATTTAAGCGTCCTCCAAAAATTGAAAAAGTTCAGGTTTCGTGTGGTGCACTCAAAAATTTTCGGGTTCGGGTTTTGGAAAAGTCGGAGTTTTCACGTTTCGGGCGGCAACACTGGTGGGTGGTGTCAGGTTCTCCATGTAGGAATTATCGGGGAATTGTATTCTTGTCAGATTTACCAAAGCCGGATTTTCCGCCTTCCCTACCAGAAGCCCCCCTTGAAAAAACAGGGTTAACGAATAATACCAAATTTGCGCGGCAATGAATGGGTGGTGAAATTTCGCGCGGCAGCGATCGATTGATGGTACGGCGAACGGAGCATTGTTTGGTGATGATGATGTTGTGGTTGGTGATGATAACCATTCCGGGCAGCCTCCACCTCTTCTGCTTCATCTTGCCGATGTTCGGACGAGGACGGCATCGCCTCGGGGGATGGTGATGAGTCGTCATCGGCATTGGCAGCAAATGCCGAAGAAGCTGATGCCGCCGCCGCACCGCTGGAAGCAAACTCGCGCAGGTATCCGAGCTGTGCATTGAAACTAAAACCGATTGGGGCAATTCGGGGTAGATTGATCGGACAGAGAGAGGGAGAGAGAGAGTGTGTTGTATGTGAGAGAGATATAGACAGAGAGAGAGAGAGACAGAGGGGTTAGATTGATCGGACAGAGAAAGAGAGAGAAAGAGTGAGAGACAGAGGGGTGGATTGATCGGACAGAGAGAGGGAGAGAGAGAGAGAGTGTGTGTGTGAGAGAGATATAGACAGAGAGAGAGAGAGAGACAGAGGGGTTAGATTGATCGGACAGAGAAAGAGAGAGAAAGAGATAAAGAGTGAGAGACAGAGGGGTGGATTGATCGGACAGAGAGATAGAGAAAGAGAGTGATCAGGAACGACGATCGGCTTTTCATCATTCAATTTTGTGCCATTCCTTCTTCCCCAGCTGCTTTTTGGCAATCAACCCGCTGCAAAAACGATTAAAAATGCCTACTCACTCATTCGGTTTGGGTTGACTTCCGATTTGATCATTTATTGGTTTATTGAAAATTTGCAAAAAAAAATCGATTGGGGAACGATTGATCTGATCTTGCAATCGAACACACTTATTGGTTCAATGTCGATCGGGAATTCAGGGTGGCCAGCAGATCGAACAAGTCAGCAACAAAATGTGCAAGCCCCCAGGTAAAATTTTTTTTTAAAAATAAATTTTGCACAAAATCCTGAAATTTTAATACCTAGTTTAAAAATTTTAGGCGCCTAAGTATGTTAGGTTTTCAGGTAAGAATTCCCAATTTCACACAGACACATACATTTGCTGTCGCAGTTCGATGGAAGAAAGCTCCTAAAAGGGGGGAGAGGGGCTTGTGACTTTGAAATAGAGAAAGCCCCCAAAGCAGTGCTGTTCGGGACCAAGAATTTTTCGGGACCCGGGACCATTTGAGGACCGAGAATTTGTAAGCCTACTTTGAGGGTGTATTTTTTTGAAAAAAAATTTAAACTTTTATAAAAATTAAGTCCAAAATTCACTCAAACATTCTTTAGGGGTGTGGAAAATTTGAAAAAAATCCAATCTTATAGGTGTAAAAAAGTCCCGAAAACCACAGGACTAAAGCACCGGGACTTCCGGGACCAAAAACCCGGGAAAATCCCTGTTTTCTGGACCGGGACCACGAACAGCACTGGCGCACAGGCAAAATTTTGTTGTGAAAGAAACCTCAAAGAAAATCAATGAGCATCCATAAATGCGCGAACCATCTGAACATGAAGCCGCTAATTAATTAATTAATTAGCTAAATAATTAATTAATTGTTTGGTTGGCATTTTTCATCAATGTTAGCCTCTTGGGCTCATAGCGGCGCGGGACGGGCGCCGGAACTTTTTGGCGGTGTACCCCCAAAATGCCGAGGGCGCCAATTCGCGCTCTCCGCTCAATTTTGGCCCATTTTTGTTTTCGTAGACAGGACCAATTTCCAAATTTGTTTCTTTTTTTTTGAATTGTCTCACAGACAAATGACCCTTAGAAACAGTGACATTTTGCCGACAAAAAAAAATCTCAAAGTTTTACAGCAACCTTCTCGAATGACCACAAATGAATGGAAGAAGGGCTGCTCTCGTGGCACGTTGCGTTCTGTTCTAAGCCGAATGCCTTGGGGCAATGCAAGCTGTTTGAAAAAAAAAATTAGGGCATTTTAAATTTTTGGCAAAACGAATTGTCCTTTCTTTTTCCTATTCGCAAATTCGCAATCATTTATTTTCCATTAGAAGTTGTACAAAATTTTCGAAAAATTATAGTAGATTTTTCAGGTAAAAAAAATAACATGGAAATGGAAAAAAAAAATCTAGCTAAATTCTCGACCTTTTATAGGTCTTCAATCTTTTGAAAAGGTCTAGAATGCTGGACCCAAATTTTTTGAATTTTAACAAAAATCCCTGTGGTATGTACCAGGGAAGGGTCCTGGGATTCCGTACTGTTTTAGGTAAGACCCAAAATTACGGGGTTTTTTTTTTTGAAATCAGAATTTTTGTGTTTTTCGGCATTTGACCCATCGCCATCCCGCGCATATATGTACCGATGCAATTTCGGGCGTAAATGGCCGTCCGGGTGCCGCGCGTTGGGCGGGAAAGTGCGCAATCACTTTTGGCTCATAGGTGGCATCCAGTGGCGACTTGCGCAGCGGCACCGGTGGTGGTGCACCGGCGGCGGCGGCACCGCTCGTTGCTGACAAAATGTCACCGCCGGTGCCAAATTCGGTAATGCGCTCTTGCTAGAAAAAAATTGTTTTTTTAGTGACCAGAAAAATTGATTTTTCGTAATTTTTTTCCATTTTTTTCCAACTACCCCTAACTAACCTTAAGCCCACTGGCTGGGTCATAGCCAATGATGGCAAAATAGTCACAGAGCGGACGACGCCGGCCATCATCTTCATTATCCTCCATAACTGTTGGCTGTTGTTATTTTTCTCTTCAAAACAGCGAATTTTAATTTAAAAACATTGCTTTTAAATGAAAAAAAAATTAAATTTATTGTTTTAAGCCCTGTGGGGTTGACAATAATTAATTATTATATTAAGCCCTGACTGTGGGGTTAATAATAATTATTATTGTACTAAGCCGTTAACAATTAATTATATTGTATTTAAACCACGGAGGCTAATAATTAATTAATTATATTAAGCCTTGAGGGGCTAACAATTAATTAGTTGTATGTGTTTTAAGCCCCAGGGCACAATAATGCTGGTGGCGATTATATGTAGCAATAAAAAATTAAAAATCATTTTACATTTGGTGAGGACTAAAAAAAAACTTTGCAGCAGAACGCCACTTTTTTTTTGCTCCTTTTAATTAGCCAATTAACCATGGGACAAATGAGTATTGGACATTACATTCCGAGTAATATTATCTCTCCTCAAAAAATATGTACTGAATACATTGTGGATTTATGGCTTAAATTATTATTTTATTAGGCACAATTTTGGCTAACGGCAGAATCCCGAAAGGTCTGAGTTTCGATTGTCGTTGTCTAAAATTACTTATGACTTCACTGTATGGTCGATCAACACTGCTGATGCAAACCCGAACCCGAAACCCGAACCCGAAATTTCAAGAACCTCAGCGGTAGTGTAAAAATTAAAAGCTTTCGAAGAGCTGAAGTAGGCCTCAAGCAAGAATTTAATGAATTGCCATAAAGTGTTGCCAAAAAAGAAAAGATATATGATAGCTTTTTGTGGATTTCGTTTCATTCGAAGGGACTTCAAAATGGAAGCAAAAATTTTTTTTATAAAAAATTGGTTTTAATGGATGAAGAGACTCCCGAAATTTACAATGGCAGAATTTCAAAATTACTACACAATGCTAACGAAAGAGAGCTTTTAGCGCAAAGTTCTCGGCAACATTGGCACTTTTGCTGCGCCCCTAAATTCGCGCCGATGCCCAAAACGGACGACACTAACCCAAGCGCATAAAATTTTTCCCATTGGTCACTCACTCACTCGCAACATTGGCACTTTTGCTGCGCCCCTAAATCCGCGCCGATGACCAAGATGGTGGACACACACTAATTGGTTACACTTTGCACATCAATTATTCATGAAACAACTGGAGCAAATTGTGTGTCGTCGTCGCCATCGAATTGGTTGGGTTGGTGGGCCCGGGACCATTCATTAATTAATTAATTAAAATGTTGAGAGTGGGCACTTAATTAATGATAATGATGAATTTTAGGGTTATCCCCGAATTCCATGTCGGGAAATCACCGGACACGGGAAGAGTCCCAAAAATGTCGGACAATGAAAGAAATGCAATTTTTTTAAGGAAGAGACCGCTCTAAATGTCACTTTTTGATTTATTCCATTTTTCCGGCGCTAATCCTCATGGTTTAAAAAATTAATTTAATTGCAGCAATTTAATTGCTATTTTACTTAATTAATCGATAAAAAATTTTATGGGAATAACCATTGATTAATAATCTGCATGAGACAGCGAATTTGCTAAATGTGTGGATGATGGAAACGAAATTTATCCAAATCTGTCTGGCGCAAGCATTGCCTAAGGGCATTTATTGTTGTTATCCAATTTTCGAAAACTTTGTCTAATTTAAATGTGTTTTAAAATGTTATTTTAAATACAGATTTTTGAACAAAATGATGAATTTCTCAAGTGTGGAATTCGAATTCGGCTTCTCGGAGCGCAAGTTTTTGGGATACAACTTAATTTCTTGGCCAACAAAATCTTATACCTAAATTTAATATTTAGAACTAATTTTCTTATCGTAATGTGTCAAGGTTTCGAAAAATTAGGACAGTTTTTTGAAATTCGAACATTTTTTTGCCGTTACCGCCAACTCCGGACCAAGCCAACTCCGGACCGCCAACTCCGGACCGCCATCTCCGGACTGCATGATTATAGAAAGCTGATTTTTTAAGCAAAATTTTGAAAAAACTAGGCCTAGGTTAGGCTTAGGGGTAATATTTCGGTTTAGATTTTCTTCCCAAAACTCATTTCTAAGGGTATTTTGGGCCGCTGAGCACGAAAACGACATCCATTTCGCACCAATTCCTAACCCCGAACCCATATTCGAACAAAAAGTCTAAAAATCAATTGATCATTTGGTGCGATAGGGGCTAGAAACTGGTTAAAAAGAAGGTCAGATTCGTTTCAGCGCCTCAAAATACCCCTAGTAACAAGTTTTCAGTTAAATTCCCTATGCCTAACCTAGGCAAATCCTAGAAATTTTTAGAAAGTTTTGCTTATAAAGAATGTAAAAAAATGTACAATAAAACAGGCTTCTAAAAGTTCTCAAAAAAATTCCTTGACTGCTGTTTTGATCACTGGTACTGAAAAGGGCTAACCTAGGCCTAGTTTTTCCAAAATTTTCTATGTATAAAAAAAATTTCGTTAATAAATTCTCTTCCGGAGATGTCCTTATTCAAGCAGTCCGGAGATGGCGGTCCGGAGTTGGCGGTCCGGAGTTGGCTTGGTCCGGAGTTGGCGGTCCGGAAGTGTCCAGTTCCCGTGTGAGACACTGCATAACACCTCCCCCTCTTAAAAACTTAATATCCCATGGGTCACTGTCTGGCATCGTGCCGTTGCCCTTGTCCGCTCGGACTCAGGAATTGGACACGGACCCGTTCTGAACGTCGCAGTGCGGGTGTTTGTTCTTCAGTTCTTTGATCAGTCGGTGCATCGAGCTCTTGGTTGGGCGGCGTTGGCGATCGGTGTTCTTGCACGGATGACCGGACGGCTGTGATGTGGTCGTCGTCCAACTGATCTGACACCGTCTGATCAGCAACCGTCGCTGATGTCAGTCTCATGGTATTTGCGTGGCGGGTGATTGTTCTGTTCGCTAATTGTGGGGGATTGAATTCCATAAATTAGCCCCTTCTTATCAACCACTTCGCCCAATAACCAGATTGTTTTGCCCCCGCGGAAATAAATAAATTGGACTTTGTCACCGATCCTAAACTCAACCGCTTTGACTCCGTGTTTGCGATCAAATTGCCTCGCCACTTGCTGTTGGTACAGTCCACTGCTGTATGGCAGGGATGAAACCGGATGGCAAAAATGAAAGTCCGGAGTCCGGAATTCCGGACCCCCCAAAAAAAGTAAAGGTCCGGTACTCCGGAAAATCCGGAATCCGGAAGTTCTTTCAATCAATAAAATCGATAATTCTTAAAAAATTTCTTGAATTTTGCCTTACTTTTCTAAAAGTATTAATTTTTTGCCTTTTTAAATAAAATTTTATAGGCGTATATATTAGAGCGGAGGGATTTTTTTAAGCATTTTTAATCAATAATTGTACTAAAAATGAAGGTTTTGGATCAATATTTAGTCAAAAATCGCTTAAAATACCACCAATTTTTGGAAAAATTCTCTATTTCCTCTAATAGTACCCCCGGGTTATTATTAAAAAATTCCGGAAAAGTCCGGAATTTTTCGAAAAAAGTCCGGAATTCCGGACCCCAAAAGGTCCGGAATTCCGGAATCCGGTTTCATCCCTACTGTATGGTGTCGTGCGTTCTGGTCGCATCAATGAAAGTTTTGTTCGCAGCGGTCGGCCAAGGAACAATTCTGCCGTTGATTTGTTTCCTAAGACTGCAATTGGGGTGGAACGATATGCGAGGAGTGGCTTATTTAACCATTCCTTATCACCACCACTACACTTGTTCAGCTGCTGCTTGAAGAACCCGACATACCGTTCTGCTTCACCATTGGTTTTGCGGGTGGTAGGGTGGTGAGAAAAGGTGTCGTCGAATGTGTTGAGTCCGAGTGACTACCATTTGATCAAATGGTAGTCACTCGGACTCAACATCAACAAAAAGGTGGCTCAAGTTCGGTTCCCACAGCGGTCATAATACACAACAGAATGCCATTGCTGGTAACCGAAACGAATTGCGGCCCATTGTCTGGAATGATTTGTTTTTCGAACGCCAAACCGATCGAAAAGCCACTGCAGTTGATCAATGACTGCTTGTGACGATGTTTGGCGACGAAGAGTTGAAGACTTCCGGCCATTTGGAGAATGAGTTAACCACGACGAGGTAGACATTGCCGTCACTGTATGGGCCAGCCAGGTCGATGTGGACTCGTTCGAAAACCTCACAAGTTGCTGGCCACGGGTGGAGTGGTTGTTTTTGTGGTCGTTTTGCGGCTTCTTGACATTGGCAAGATCCGCGCACCAAATGCCTCAATTTCGGTGTCCATCGGTGGCTAATAGACGAGCGTGCGTGCGAGATCCCGAAACCCGAAACCGAACTTTTTCTCAACCCGTTACATGGACAAAAAAATATGCGCTGGTAAGAATGGGGATTTGAGTAAAATGTTGTTGAAAAGAAGGAGAGAAATGGGAATTTATAATAAAATAATTACGACAAGTTATTGTAATTCCTAATAACCGAGTGGGTTGCGTTGTATATTTCACTGGTGTGTCTGATGTGGGTTTTCGAATCCCCCGGTTTGAACTTTTTATGCAGGGACATAAATGTTAAGTTTCTCTCAAATCTTTTCGAGACGGGAAGTCTGAATGACCCGAGCCAGGGCACATGCGAAAGAGGATTGCACTCCCGAGGAAGTGCCAATGGTGGTGATACCCCAAGAGGGAATACAACAAACTACAGGCACAAGAAGAAGCTGGCTTAGAGGAAGCACCAAGAGAGCGCCACTCGCACTGTACTTGAAACTGCATAGACAAAAAGTTTTTTTCTTTTTTTCTAAGTTTTTTCTTTTAAAATGAACATCGATATTCATAATAATTCACAAAGCCAATTTCTAAACCCTTGGCAACCCTCTTGATCAGCGATCATTTTACCAAGGTCCGGTTCAGAAGGAATATTACCGAAAACAAAAAAAGTGCCAAAATATTGCAAAATTTTCATAAAAGCAACAGCCAAGAATGCCCATTATGTGTTTTTAAATAATTTAAAAAAATTTAAAAATCTTGAGTTTTCAACTTTTTGTTCGAATCTGGTCCGGGGTTCGGACTTAGACTAAATAGCTGTCGGATTCGGGATCGGTGACCACTAAACTGCTAGCAAGCCTTTTAATGAAAAAATAAGTACATTTTTAAGCCTAGAAAATTATCGTCGGGACCAGAATTCTTCACCATTGCCGAAATTGATCACCTATTTGTTCTCCGGAAAAAGAAACCCCTGGGGTTCTATTTACAACTAATTCAATGGGCCGGATTCCGAAAGACAGTTTGGGTCCTGAATTTCGGACTTTTTTGAAATGGCAACCAATAATAAAATATTGAGGTTTTCGTAAAGTAAATAGATGAAAATTTCTCATCGCTATTCTTATTATTCACAAAGCGCAATTTTGCTCTATTTTAAAATTTTTATTCGAAATAAAAATCATTAATCGTAAAAATTCAGCAAGAAAAATAATATGCGCGCTGTCACATTATTACCACGAATAGCCGCCATGTTTAGCCAATAGTGCATCCAATTAATGCATGGCATAATGCCATGTCAGCTGAAAATTCACTCGAGATTTTGTGGAGATGGGCTGAATAATATGTTATTGTAAAATATTTATGGAAAGAAAATCGAAAAATGCCAATAATTCACAAACAAAAATGTAAATTTTATTAATATTATTACCAAGAATAGCCCCATGTTTAGCCAATAGTGCATCCAATGAATGCTTGGCATAATTCCATGTCAGGTGGAAAATCCACTCTCGAGCTTTTGGGCAGATTGATGGCAAATATTTATTATATTCGCGGGCGGTCAGACAAAAAATAATTCGCGCATAAATACGCGTCCATTCTGTTCACTTTTATCAGCTTTTTACCTCCCATTTATTTTATTTCATCCAAAAGTAAATGAGTTGACATTTATTACTAGGCCGCCCAAATAGGATCAATTCCCGGCTCATCCAAATGGGCTGATCAGATATATCATATCCCCCCAAGGGCTGATCGGAAGGGGGATGTATCCTTTTGTGTGTCACTTCTTTTTGGTTCAATAAATTGCTAGATTAATAATAGCTCTTAGTGAAATCCTCCAAATGACAGATCTGATTGGATAGGAATTCTGTCAAATCCTAAAAATTCAATTTCCCTCATTAATTTAGGTGCCAATTACATCCGCATATTTTTAAGATTATGTGAGAGTGAATTGATCTTTGGACGTCTGCTGTTGATCACTTTCCATACATTTCTCATTTGTATTTCTCTCCCCACTTCCCCCCCTCCCCACTC